>CABHPH010152416.1:0-45396 GCA_902168325.1 Peromyscus nudipes | reverse complement strand
CTCTTGCTTTTTTAATATTTATCATGCAAAAACAAGTCTACAAAATAAAACAATCTTATTTTTTGGCTTTTATTTTCCTAAATTTTTTGTTTTGTATGTTAATTTTCAATCATTTACACATTTTTTTACATACTAAATTACAAAATGACATGTAAAAAGTTTTAAAACCCCTATATTGCTATATGAAAATATATTCTGGGAATAGTCTTCATCAATTACAGTCTGAATATTTCCCCAAAGTATCCTTGTCTTACTCTTTTACTCTTCAATATTTCCATTTTCTCATGCTTTTCTCTACTTCTTCCTACCATGTCTTCTGCTACCTAATCTCTCATTTACCTTTTCTTTTTCCTTCATCCTCTTCAGCTATGGTCCATATTACGGGCCTGAATCTAAAGATCTAAAATGAACTCTAGTTACTCTCATATCTGAATCCTTTCTTACCTTCATGTCATATATGTTAGCATTCATTTCCCCTATGAGTTGCTTTCCTAAGTTCCTGTCTTTCCACTTTGTTTCTAAGTCAATGTTTAAACAGGATGGCCCGACATAACTATAGCTATTGAAATATCCATTGTAGCCTGGTAGGCTCATCAGTGGATACTCAACTGAAGACAGAACTCCACTTCCGAGAGAAGTCATCAATAATTAATAGCTCTTTGAAGAGAGGAATGGCCCATGAGCTCCTCCATCAGCAACAGACTGTGGAAAGGTCCTGTGAGAGCAATGGATGCTTCCATGAACTCAACATTGCAATGTGCATGCCATTGTCAGCTGAAAGCATTTCATCGTCTTTTCCTTGTCATCTCCCTCTTATATTCTTTCTACTACTTTTTCTTCAACGTTCCATGAGCCTTCAAAGGGAGATATAAATGGCCTCTTTAGACCTGAAAACTGAATAATCCCCTTTTCTCATGCCCTGAGCAGTCGTGAGTCACTGTCTACCTATAAAAGTGACATTTCGCTGACCAAGGCTGATGGCAACAATGTTCAGTGGGTATAAGCATAAATATTTAGATGGCAATGTGATGTATTGTCAATTTAGTAAAAAAAAAAAAACAAAAAACTAAACAAACAAAAACAAAATAGTAATAAGTTCTCTTCTAATGTTCATGATCTCCTTGGTGATGGTTTTTTGACCAGGTTTATAGTACCAAGCATGAAATACCTTTTGTGGAAGGGGCTTCAAACACCATTAGACAACTGTTTCTACCCCATAGAAGTCATTCTATGATTGCACTCATAAACAATCTTGTTTGGCAGATTTCTACTATAGCTTGAAGGTTTACAGTTTAATAGTCTACTGAGGACTTTTTCTGTCCCAGCAATGGGCATAGTGCCTTTTTCACTACATCTACTAACCAGCGGCAATGGGACTTCCAATTCAGAGCCAACACGACTTCTTTGTTCTGCAATCAAGATGGGTGAGGCAAGTTGTCTTAACTGCTAAGACATCTCTCCAGATGAATTATATGGGTATGGTGAGTTTGTGTGGTTAAGTATGCATGTGTGGTTAAGTATGCATGAGTGGTTGTGCCCTCAGAGGCCAGAAGAGGGTGTTGGATCCCCTAAAGCTCAAGTTACTGGCAGTTTTAACTGGTAGCACAAAGTAAGTACTGGGAACAGAACTTGAATCTTTGCAAAAGCAGCATGAACTACTAAGCACTGAGCCATCTCTTTAGCCTTATTTGTAGAGTCTTATCCATCGACTCTGGAAAGCAATCAAGATCAGTGGTAATTGCTAGAGTGGTTGAGGGGCATTTGCAGCCCAGGTGACCATCAGCTTAGATGAGGTATCTCACATCTAGCATTAATATTTTCATTTGGTCATCTGTGGCTTCTGGTATTGATGTTTTCCACCCATGTAGGTTATCTCCATTGAAACTCTCTCTTTTTTTTAAACACATACACACACACACACACACACACACACACACAAATTAGCTTATAGAGTAGTAGTTTTTTTCTTCTTCTTTTTCTATTCTTAGCTTTGGGTGAAAATCTGGAGATCCACACTCTTGTCTTTATACTTGTGTGGTAAGTACTGGAACTGCTGAGTCAGCTATAGAAATGGAAATATGATTAGGAATTTCTCATATTACTTTCTCATTACCTAATAGGTGTAACTTTTAATATAGCACATAGTTGAAGAAAGACACACCTTGATGCCTGTAATCACTGTAGTTCAGGTTCACATGCATCAAAAGCATGCTTATTCTTGTTCATTAGCTCACGACCTGAGACTTAAACCTTTCCATTTGATTCTTCATTCTGTCCTTCCCTCTCAATATCTGTTCCACTTTTCAGTTACTATGCTTTGTTCCCTATTGCTTTTCACAGTCATGACAAATTAGTCAATTTAAATGTAATTTCAAGCTATCTCAACTAATTGTCTAATGTTTTTTTTCTTCATTTTACTGGATCATTTATGTTTGCACATTGAATGCTTTATCTATTATTCTCATTCTACTTAATACATTTTACTCTTCTTTGGCCACATTATTCAAATATTTAATCCATTTGTTTATAAAACCAATTTAGTAACAGGGCTAAGCTTTCACATCTTTCTCAAGTAGGTATAATGCATTTATTTAGATGTCTTTTGCAATCAATGCATTGCACAAATATCCTTAAAACATTCTATTCATTTATTTATAAATATTCATTGAGAACATTACATCATCCAACCAAAGTTCTATGTATTGATCATCCAGTAGTGTATAAAAATACAAATCCATTTTATTATTAGAGATAGGTCTAGAAAATATTATGACAGGAATAAAAACTCAGATGATGATAATTTCCAGTAGGAAAACAAATTAGGGAGGTTATAAAGGAGCGTGATGCAGAAAGAACACCCCGTTCTGAGTACAGGCGATGTCTTTGGCTGAAGGAGGCAATAGCCAGTAGTTAAATGTTATGGAAAGGTAAAATAAAAGGGGGAATACAGAGGACTGTAGTGGGTAGCTGTTTCAGCTTTAACCTGGAAGTACAACCCCCATTGAGACTTCCGGTAACTGTCACGCCTATGAGGCAGGGCCAAGACAAGAGCCCTTAAGACCTGAGATCCGGATGTTCAGGCTCTCTTGGTTCCTGGATCCTGGACGCTGGAAGTAGACCGAGCAGAGTTCTCCAGAGAACACTGCTGGACTGCACTACACCTTTCCCAGACCCTGTAAGCTATCACTTTACTTGTAAGTTAACCCACAAAATAAACCTCCCTTTTAACTACGTGGAGTTGCCTTAATACTTCCACTAATAGAGGGCCAAAAGTTTCTGATAAAAAGGCTTTAGTGCATTTTTTAATTTTTAAAACTGTGTCAATATTGTATCATAAAATTTACCATCTTAACCACTCAAAGGGTAAAGTGTGTTAGTGTTAAGTATATTTGCATGCACTGCTGAATGACAGATTTCAGAAAATTTTCATTTCAAAAAACTGAAGTTCTGTATTCACTGCACAATTCTGTATTGATCATATAAAAATCTAGTATGGAACATTTAATGTAAAATACTTAATAAAATGCTTTAAAATGTTAAACAATATTCTTTACAACATGCACAGGTACTGACTTCTAGTTTTGTCATTTTTCCCCAACATAATGTAACGACTAATTACTTAGAATTTGCTTTGTCTTAGAGAACGTAAGGAGCTTTGGGATGATTTGCAGTATATGAGATTGTATATGCATGGTAGTTAATATCAGTGTTATAGAACCTAGAAAAACTGATGAGATAAGCTTCTGAATAAATCTGTAAAGCATAATCTAGATTAGATGAATAGAATTTTGAAGGCCTTATCTAAATGTTATCTCTGGTTCAAGATTAAATATGAACAAAAAGCTAGCTGACCACAAGTATTCATTAACTCCTTCATGTATCCTGGATAGCGATTCACTGTGACTAAATGTCTCAAAATCCTTCCTCTAGGTGATTTCCCCACCATGACAGACTGAACCATCAAGCATTAGCCAAGATAATGTTTTTAAGTTGCTTTTGTCAGAACAATAGAACAATTCATAAAATTAATTGTAAAAAAAGGACTTCGGAATCACAAATTCAGGTATCTATGGGATAATTTGAACAAAAATATGAAGTAACTCCATACATATTTTATTTGTTATCTCAGGAAAGATGTAGTCTTAGTCAGTGTTCTATTGCTATGAGGAGACACCATGGCCACAGCAGCTCTTATAGAGGACATGGAGCTTGCTTACAGTTTCAGAGGTTTATTCCATTATCAGCATGGTATGATGCTGCTGTAAGGACCAGACCCCAGCAGCTCAGGAATTGAAGTGGAGCCATGGAGTACGTGGACTAATCACTCAATTGACTTTTCTATCTTTTCTCTGAGCCTGCAGCAAAGGGACATACACACACACACACACACACACACACACACACATCTCGAGCACGTCAAGATCTCATGTTGGGTGCTGATGAATGGCAAGCCTTCAGCATGTCAGAGAAACTGAACTGAAGAGGAGATGCAGAATAGGTAAACTACTAGACAGACAGACACACAAAGACTTTTCTGAGGGCCAAAGCTTAGCTTTTCATTTTATTATTCTTTCTGTTGCCTGTATACTCTATTCTCTTTCTGTTCTGTTTTCTACCCTAATTTTTCCCTTCTGTCTTTTTCCTGATGACTTCTTTCTTACTACTTTTAGATGTCTTCCTTTCTCGCCTTTGTTTGTTCCCTTTCAACTTATATACCCCATCAGAATCTTTCAAACAATATAAAAGTTACAATGTGGTTACATTCTATTTTTCAATCAAGTGATTACAATGAATACAAGTAAATAAAAGCATGTTTTCCTCATCTCTTACATGATTAAATTTTTACATATAGGTGAAAAACAAATTATCTGCAAGAACGTATATACATTCATATTCAAACAACTTGTTATAAATTAATGAAGTATAAGCAAGCAAGGTATTTTTCTCAGCCAGTTCTTTTACTAGCTGGCTGTATTTTGAGGTTACAAAGAAAGGATCAATCACTTTATTATTTATCTCAAAAGGTAATTTAAAAAATCTTAGAATCACAAATCAAAACTTTTATATATGAAAAACAATCAGCTCTACTTTAAATCCTCAGTGTGCATAACCAGTCATCAACAGTTTTTTTTTTTATATCAGGAAGCTGAGGTAAGAAATGGGTACAATGAATTAATCATCACTTTTGATAACCAACCTATCCTTGCAGGAAAGGTAAGTCAGCAAGCAATAGCCGGGCTGCCATTGTTTTTGTTCCCTGACCTCAATGAGTCCTTTGCGCAACTATTAAAAGTGTGCTTTTTGGCTGAGTGGTGGTGGTGCAGGCCTTTAATCCTAGCACTTGGGAGACAGAGGCAGGCAGATCTCCATGAGTTCAAGGCCAGCCTGGTCTACAGAGTGAGTTCCAGGAAGGGCTCCAGAGCTACACAGAGAAAACCTGTCTCAAAAAGAAAAAAAAAAGTATGCCTTTCTAAACTTTAAATTGTTTCCCCAAGGTTTTCAACTTCAAAGTCATTAACAAAAATATCGTAACCTAACCTTAAGTCATTATTTAAAGCTTTGTTTTAGCTATGATGCACACCAAAACCCATGAACACATGTCCCAACATTAAGAGTAAAAGAACTTGAGCTAGCCTAGCCTCTGAGACTCAGTTGTTTTCCTTAATCATGAATCTAAGCCACAGTCTATATGGCTCCTCAGGAGAAACTCATAAATTCTAACTGTGTGACACTTCTTCATTCTTATTTTCCATCCTCTGCAGCCCCTGCTTTATCAGGAGTGGGAGCAACACTATATCCTGCCTTTACCTATATTAATTTTCCCACTAAACTAATTTCTATCATAATCCTTTATGATATTTGTTAAAAATTCTTAACCATCAAAATTCTTTTTAAACTAACACTATTATTGTATAAAATCATAGCTCAGTTAAACAGTACAGCTTAAGAGAAAATCATCTTCATAATAATCCACAGGTAAAAATGCCCAGTAGAACAGGATATTTCCATGAGATGATCACACCACATTAAAGGCAGTGGGGATCCCTCAACACCCATTCACACCATGCCAGATATCAGAGAAAAATGGCAGTGGCAACCATGTAAAGGCACAGTAGTAGAAACAGACATTTCAGAGCTGAAGCCCTCAGGACCTTGCATATCCAGGATTTACCCATTAGTGCCTTGCATTCTGATGGGCTGAACTCCTGAAGTCAATTACCACCTGTTGTTCCTCTGTCATGGCCACTGGCAGTATGAAGCATGGTGGCAAGCAGGCAGACATGGTGCTGAGAAGGAGCCAGGAGTCCTACATCCAGATCTGAAGGTAGCAGGCAGAGAGAGAGAGAGAGAGAGAGAGAGAGAGAGAGAGAGAGAGAGAGACTGGGACTGGCTTGGGCTTTTGAAAACCCAAAGCCTATCCCCAGTGGCAAACTTCCTCCCACAAGGCCACACCTACTCCAACAAGGCCACAAATCTTAATCCCTCTAGTAGTGCTACTCTTTGATTATCAAGCATTCTAAATATATGTGTCTATGGGGACCGTTCTTATTCAAACCACCTGGTCCCCATAGGCTTGTAGCCATATCATAATTTGAAAATGCATTCAGTACAACTTTAAAAGTTCCATAGTCTATAACAATCTCAACACTGTTTAAACATTCAAAGTTTAATATCTTGGCAATATCTTAACTGTAATCCTCTGTAAAACCAAAATCAAACAGCTGAGTACATACTTCCAACAAATAATGGCACAGAATTGGCTTTACCATTTCAAAAGGGAGGAAGTGAGCATAGTGAGGAAATACTGAACTAAATCAGGACCAAAGCCAGCTGGACGAACTCCAAAATCTTCATTTCCATGTCTGTTGTCAAAGCACTCTTCATATCTTCAACTCCTTCCAGCTTTGTTGACTGCAACATGTTCATTTCTTTCTCTTTGGATTGGTTGGTTCTACACCTGGTCTGCAGCTTTCATTGGCAAATATCACAATGATCCCAAACATCTCCAATGTTATTGGGTCTCCAAGACAATCCATGTATTCCAGCTTCATGTAATGGACTCTGAACCTCCATGCAGCAACACTTTTAACACAGTCTTGGTCTTAGCAGTTTCTCTTAGTTGCAGAGGTAGATTTCATGACCTCTTTCTTGTACACTTGACTCTAAAGTCAGAGCCATGTGGTTGAAGCTGCCAAGTTCTGTTGCTTGCTGGGCCTGGAATGCAGCCCCCTCATTCAAATATATTTTCACCAGCTTTCTGTTCTTGATGGTTTCATTTACTGCTTAAGCTCTTCTTTAATTTCTTGTCACAAATTAGAAGCTTAGCTGGGTGGGGTTTTGCCCTGAGGTCCCCACTTTCATTATTTGATTTTGCATCAGACTTTTCTTTATAAACTTTTGATTTCTTTGAACGCTGGACTTAGCTCTCTTACACTTCCTGGTGCCCCCTTTCTCCTCAGACTGGACATTTTGTATTTGTCATCACTCAGCTTGCTTTTCATTATGAATCTGCATAAGACTGCCACTCATAGCCATGTGACACAGTCAGTACCAGGCTGTTTTGAAATCTCCTCTCCTCTGCCAATGTCATTAATCAAAAACTCTTTAACCCCAAGCAGGCTTTTTGGGAAAGGGCAAAAAGCAGCCATATTCTTTGCCAAAATGCCACAAGAATGATCTGTAGGCTATTTACTAATATTCTTCTTCTCTAAGACACCTCAAGCCAGGCCAACATAATCTACATTTTTCTTTACACCGCTGTCTTCCATATTCCTACTAGCATGATGCATTTAGCCTCACTTAAAGCATTAAACTGCTTTCCAAATCCAGTCTCAAAGTCCACATTCCACCATAAACAGCAGGGTCAGGTCTGTCACAGCAATACCTCAGTCCCTGGTGACCACTTCTGTCTTAGTATTCTTTGGCTATGATGAGACAACCATGGCTCTGACAACTTATATAAAAGATAGCATTTAATTGGGGCTGGCTTACAGTTTCAGAGGTTTTCTTCACTAACAGCATGGCAGGAATCATGGCAGCATGCAGGCAGACATGGTGCTGGAGACGCTGAGAGTTCTTCACCTGGATCCATGGCAGCAGACAGAGGGAGACATTGGGCTGGCTTCGGCATCTGAAACACCAAAGCCCACTCCCACTGAAACACTTCCTCCAGCAAAGCCACACCTACTTCAACGAGGTCACAACTCTTAATCCCTCAAGTAGTATTACTTACTCCCTGATGGCAAAGCATTCAAATATATGAGCCTGTAGGGGCCAGTCTTATTCAACCCAACACAGATAATTTTTTCTGCTTCTGAGTCCTCATGTCTTGGCACTGTTTTAATAGTGTATTTATAGAGATGCTGGCAATCCTAGTTTTCATTTGTTGGTCTGTGCAGAGATGTGGTATTGCTGGAATATATGGTAGGAACTTTTGACTATTTATTATGTGTTTCCTACAGTTTTGGTCTGTGCAGAGATGTGGTATTGCTGGAATATATGGTAGAAATTTTTGACTATTTATTATGTGTTTTTACAGTTGTTGCACCGTTTATCATACTATTAGCTGTGCATAAGAGCTTTAATTTCCAAGTTTTTTATCTACATTTTTTATGTATATTTTGTTTTGTCTTGTAGTTACCATCCTAGTATATAACAAAGATGATAGCTCCTTTATTTAGATTCATGTGTTAATAATGATTAGATGATGTTGCTAACTATTATATAAAATTTTTAACTATTTCAAATGATTTTACAAAGATATCTGTTCAAATTCCTTGCCAATTTTTAAAGTGGATTGTTTGAGATGTTGTTGTTGAATATATATATGACATATTTTCCCATAATGTTCAGAGTCCTTTCACAATAATATTTGCATCTCTTACTGAAGCAATTAAATATATTACCATTTGTCTATTTCTAATTTTCTGCTCATATTTTTGTGTCATAGTGAAGAAATAATTTCTAAAATAAAATAGTCAAATATAATGCTATAAAGATTCTCCTCTAGATTTTATTCTATAAATTATGTATTTAGGAATTTCATGTGTATGCATATGTGCGTGTCCTAGACACTTGACACATGACCTTGTACACATTAAGATAAGATACACATCTGTTTCCCAGATGTTTTATTTTTATTTTATCTTTGAGATTATAATATGGTGACAACATTCCTTCTTTCTTTTCCTTCTTTCAAACTCTCCCTTATACCCCTTCCTACTGTCCTTTAAATTCATGACCTTCTCTTTTACTAATTGCTCTTGTGTGCATATATAGATATGCACATAAATAGATATTCCTAAATCTAACATGCTTGGTCCATAAAATGCTACTTGTCTGTTTTCAGGGATGACTACTTGACACTGGGCATCCAGTTAGTAGACTCTTCTGTGGCAAAGGCTACTTGTCCTGTTCCCATCTTCCTCAGTTGCCTATAGTTCTTTGTGTAGAGTTGAGGATTCATAGGCTTTTCCTCATCCATTTCAGCATGTTCATTGGTATGATCCTTGCTCAGCTAATATTGTAGATGCATGTTGCTGAAACTTTATGGATGTAGCTTCTGATGCTACTAGGAGACATAATCTCACAGCAATCTCTCTGCCCACTTTTCCACAACGTTCCCTGAACCTTGGGTATTTTTTCAGATATATCCATTAAGACTGGGATCCACAACTGTGAGTTTTGTTTGGTTATGCTTTTCTGTAGTGGTCTCCCTGTAGTGCCTGTTTTGTATTCACAGAGAATGAGAGAAAAGTTATTTCAGAGAAATTCAGGTCATTGAAATTCAGTCTGTCTTTAAATTTTCTGTACTTTCGCAACAAAATTAAGATATTACAAAAACTATTGACCATGCCCTAAATATCAACAAAATTGGCTGGACATGATATTGAGGAATAATTATTGCTCTTTCATGTGGATAAATAAAATGCTGATTGGCCAGTAGCCAGGCAGGAAGTATAGGCGGGACAAAGAGAGAGGCAAATTCTGGAAACAGGAAGGTGGAGTGAGGAAATGCTGCCACCCACTGCCATGAGGAGCAGGATGTAAAGTACCAGTGAGCCACGAGGCACATGGCAAGGTACAGATTAATAGAAATGGGTTAATTTAAGATAATAAGAACTAAATAGCAATATGAGCCATTAGGCCAAACAGTTTAAATAATATAAGCGTCTGTGTGTTTATTTGAGTCTGAATGGCTGCCGGCCTGGGTGGGACTGGAAATAACTCCAGCTACACATTTCCAGTAATGCACTTCCTCTAACTAGGCTACATCCAGTCCAAGGCCACTATTCCTAATCCCTCTTAAGTAGTGCCCCTCCCTAATGACAAAGCATTCAAATAAATGGGGGCATTCTTTAAAACCCCCATAATGCTATAAAGCAGAATGATAAAGAAAATTTAAGTTTAAAAATGCATGCTGTCTTGCCTTTAAAATTAGTAATTGAGTCCTAATATCATAGCTGTACTGTGAAAGTAACATGGGACCAGCATACTCATGCATTTTTGACACAATTGCACATTTATATAAAGCTTTTAAAACTTGATTTTTCCTTTTCATCTACTTTGTAACATTGGGAATACAATAGAACAAGGAAAGAATATCTTGAATCATTGCAAGAGAAAATCATGGTCTGTCAGGACTTTTCCATGTTTAAGTCAATTCACAAATTCAGAGGCATGAAGCACAGCTGCGTGTCAGAGAACAAAGCACAGAAGTGGGTGGTCTCCTTTCCTAATGCAGCTCTAGAGACTGATCTTAGGTTGTCAGGAACTGTAGTTCCCCTCCCTAATGACAGAGCATTCAAATTAGCCTATGTCAGAAGCTTTGGAGATTAATTCAGGCTCGGCAGGAAGTACCTCTACCCACTAGGTCATCTTGCCAGGCTTGTGCCAAATGTTTTAATGTGGATATGGAGAGATCAAACTCAGGTATTATGCTTATGTGACAAGCACATTATATATATTTTTAAATAGAGACACAGTAAATAATAAGTAGTCTGCATACTAAACTCCTGTAAAAAAATACAGTGAATCAAATTCACTCACAGTACTGACCAACTATATAAAAATATTCTCTAAAGTAATCAAATTAATTTTATGTGCAGACTAAAATTAGAGGCAAGACTTTATGAACCAGGATTGTAAAAATGAATTGAATTGCAAGTCTTCCTGTTCTCTTAAAATTTTGGCATATATTTAAACATACCAATAAAGTTGATTAGTGGATAGTGACCCAAAATTGTTATAATAGATATCGTATGGAAATATTATATACTCTTTTCTATTTTTTCCTTTCATTTTAATATCTTCTTCAATGATTATGTGATATTTATTCAATTAAAATAAACAGCTTCTTTTAAAATGGAAATAAAAAATAAAATACATATTTATTAATATTTTTATTATTTGAGTGAAATTCTGGTAAAGACATCAATAAATACTGGCCCACTACCAAGTGAATATATGGGACAGATGATCAATATTGAAGAAGTCATTGCCTGGAAGTAGTGAAATAAAGGTATATGATTTGCATGAGAATTGCTGTGATTATTATGTATGTGTGTGTGTGTGTGTATAAAAGTTTCTGGTTTTTAATTTTGCAGCTATATTCTTTTGTATTTATTTAAATGTTTATTTTTGAACTAACCAACTCCTTGCTCCCACAGTTGGCCAATGACATGTAAGATTTATTTAGTTAGCTACAGAGTATAGTTGTAATAAATAATGGAGAAGGCATAGAAAATACAATTTTGAATGTTTTTTGCTCACATCAGAAATTAATTATTTAAAAAATGATGCCCTGAAACATTTTTGGAATATTTTTCTGCTGCTGACCTTTTGTTTCTCTTAACAGAACAGCTACCAACATTTTTCTGAATGACACTATGAGTTTCATGGTTCATATAATCTAAGATTTATGCTTTTCTTATATAATAATGCAGTTTTTTTGAAATGCAAGACTAAAATTATTGCTGTTTGCTTATGTCAATCACAATTAGTTGTTTTTATAAAAGAGAATTGCTTTTCCTTTCTGATGTGTTGCACATCTGTCTGGTACACTTTATGAATTTCTTATTAGAGTTCATTTTATTGAATAAATATAATAATTTATATCTTTGTAATTATCTTAATGTTCCCTCAATTTTCAATTATTTATATTTTAAATACATATTTTTGTGCTTGTGCTCAATTTTATGCTTGAGATTGTGACTTAAATGATGATAAATGATTTTTTTAAACTTTGTTTTTTGGATAATATGGAATTTATTTTATCATTGGATAATTTCTAAAGGACAGATTCAGGAAAGATTTTATACAAATGGAAATGACCTATAAATTTTTTTGCACGTGGCTGAATGTGTGTGTGTGTGTGTGTGTGTGTGTGATGATTATGTGTATTGTAATATTAACGGGAACTGTTACACTAGTCATACAAGTATAATTACAGCCCAGGTAAGTAGATGGAGATTATAATATAACATTTTAAATATAATAGAAAAGAACAGAAAATGACTTAATATTCAAATAACAATTTAGTCAAGTATGTACAACATTTTATATATAAGAAAACACATTCTCACACAAAAACTGTTTTATAACTGAATTAACTTTGATAATGTTAAATTGTCATAAAATATAAATAAATCAAGAGCCAAAAATTCATAAAGATGTTTCTGAATAGAAGCAGAAGGAAGAGGAAGAGAGGAAGAAACACCATGTAAAGGTTAATTTTTTAATTGACATATTTTTTCATATTGATAATAAGTTTTTCTTACAATATATTCTGATCATGGCTTATACTCTCACGTTTTTCCTAGCTCCCCAACCATATAACTCTATTCCTTCTTTCTCTCTCTTCCTTTAGAAAACAACAAAGGTAAATTTAAAACAAACCAGAATATGAAAGAGAGATAGAAAAAGCCTGAGAACACACACACACACACACACACACACACACACACACACACCCCAATAATACGCATACCCAGAAATCATGATATAGAAACGAAAGACTAGTAAGGTAAAAAAATGCCTAAACAATGTAATGAGAGACAAAAATGATCTCCAAAATTACCTTTGAGTTCATTCTGTCTTGACTGTTACTACTGGAAATGGGACCTGCCTGTAAGCGCAGTTTGTATGTCCAGTGAGACTCCATTGGTGAAAATTAATTTCTCCCTTCCAAGTAGTTGTCACTTGGAGATAGAGTCTTGGTTTGGAATATAAGATCATGTCACCATATAATGTTTCAATAAACACAAATTATACAATGTTTAAAAAGAACTAAACATTTATATCCTCAAATATTAGCATTTTTATAGGAAAAACAGTTTATTTTTAGTCAGCACACTGTAAAATAGCATATAAGGACATATGATTGACTAATTGTGACTACCCTTCACTCCTAATCATCCTATTTTATGGTCCCCATGATTTCTGACTCCTGAACATCAACTTTTCTGCCTTCACTTATAAACAAGATCACATACATTTGTCTTTTTTTTTTTTTTGCTCGGCTCATATTTATTTTTAACATAATGATAACCAGTTTCATGCATGATGTAGAAAATGAGATATTTCATTCCTTTATGTAGCTGAATAAGATCTTATACATGAGGTTTTATTGTCTCTATTCATGTACTAGTTGATAGGTTCTTCAGCTATTATGAATAGTATTACAACAAATGTATGAGAACTGATATCTGTATGTCATTTATTTAACATATTTTGATGCTGGTATTTGTAATGGTATTGTTGGGTCGTGTATGTTTTTCATTTAAGGATCCTTCCTATTGTTTGCTATAGCAGCTGTACTACTATACATTCTAACCAACAACATTAGTTTTCTTCCTAGATCTTACTGGCTCTTGTATGTTGTTTTTTCAATAATGGAAATTATTCCTGGAGTGACGTAATACATTGTGACTTTGATTTACATTTTCATTCACGTAACTTGTTGGACATTCAGTGGACTTCATTTGAAAACTATTTCCATTTTCTAAAATGTGTTTTTAAAGTAGCATACAAAGCAGTAGTCTTTGTTATGTTACTTTTTTTTTTTTCCGTAGCTGAGGACCGAACCCAGGGCCTTGCGCTTGTTAGGCAAGCACTCCACCACTGAGCTAAATCCCCAACCCGTTATGTTACTTTCTTGTGTACCTTAACTTCTGTGGATCCTTATCTTCCACACCTTTTCTTTATCCTTCTGTTTTTCTCTGCCATGTTTGGGCCCTTTCATATCCAGCAGAACCCTTTCCACTTCCATGTCAAACATGCTCAATTTTCTTCTCCTTTCTCCCATCCTTAAAAGTTTTTTCCCCTTTAATGGCCTCCTATTTTAGTTATACTGATCTTTATAAACTCAACACACGATCTGTACACTGTAGAAGATATGAACTATTTATCTGTATGATTCTAATACAACACTTACTATGGCTAGTTTTAGTTCCATTCAAGATCCTTCTAAAGTTAATGATTTTATTTCACCTTGTTTTATATAGCTGGTTAAATTTATATTCTCTACATACCACAATTATGTATGAACTTTTCTGTTAGCAGACATCTAGAGAGTTATAATTTCCTTGCTTTGTGAATAGAGCAACAATTAAAATAGATTTTCAAAAATCTCCACGTTAGGATATATTGCCCATTCTTGTTTCAGATTCTTTCCCATACTGAGATTTTTGTCATTCCTCAGGCATTCTATCATGGTGCTTGGAAGCATTTTCTTTTGTGTATTCTCTCCTCATAATACTCATATACGACAAAATGAATATAGAATAAACTAACACGACCTATCAGTAGTCTAACATGGATAACACACTCCACAGTACTAATTGGACATATGCAAAGAAGCTCAGTAGAGATGGCTACTCTTTTTCTTTGTAAAAAGCGTTGCCTTTATAATATTTCTCTGTTGTTGATTTTCCATTTAAACCAGCTTTCACTTTACAAGATAATTACTGGGTTTATGCCTAGCTCTGTTTAATCATATCCTATAGATGACTAGCAGAGCATTGACATTCTATATACTGGCCACAGTGAGGCAGAATCAGAGCTGATCATTGATACATTTACCTCATCTAGACATTTTCAGGAAAGTCAGAAACAAAGTGTCAAGAGGTAGCCTAGTTCCGCTCTCAGAGCATTTATGTGCAATGGGTCACATCTATATTCAGGGTTAGCTTTCTTCAGCCCAAGGATATTTTTATTTTGTCTATGATATTTCTTCTGATAATCTGAGATGGTATTAATAAATCACAATAACTTGTTTTATATTTTTATAACCAGTTTGGGGAACATAGTAATGTAGTGCTGCATGAATGATTTTGGTGCGTGTATGTGTGTTGTTTTCTACATTTTAAACTACAAAAGCACATTTTAGAAATATTTGCACAATAACGGCCAACTAATTGAATGAATTTTGCAAATATATGACTTTGTGTTAAACATACAGAAATGTGCCTGAATAATTCAACTATTTTGTGAAAAATGTGGACACCTTAGTTATAACACTATTAATATGTTTTCCATTGCTCTAGACTTTCTAAAGAGTATCAGATGATAGATAAACAATTCAGATGGATTACAAAAATACAATAACTATTTGTAACATATTTTCAGATACAAACTTTTCATAAGCTTTTATCAACTGACCACAGTATTTAATAACCTATATTTTTGTTTGGTGAATCATTGCCACTTAACAAAGTGTGTAGAATAAAATAATTGTTTATAAATATGCTGCCTTAGTTTGTTTTCTACTGATGAAGAATCTCCTGAAGCTCAACATTGGCCAGATTTACTGTTCAGTTTACTAGAAGGTTTTAATCCTCATATAATGAGAGTAGGGAGAAGACATGAAGAAAGGGAGGGAAAACAACCAACTTTGTGTGTTGCTATGGTAACAACTGTACTCTTTGCTCTCAAATTCAAAGGTAACAATGACTTCTTTATCTTGCTCAAGTCTTTAAGGAAAGAGAATTCTGAGAAAGGAGACATGCTGGGGTGGAAAAATAGCTCAATATGTAAGAGTACTTTTTAGTCAGCATTAACATCCACATGAGATTTCAGGCAAACCCAGAACTATGGAAGGAGGAGCCAGAACATCACTGGGTATTGCTGACCACCATCCTAGATCCAGCTTCAGTGACAGATCTTCTCTCAAATTAATATGAAGGAAAATGATTCAGCAGGACTCCAGACATATTCTGACTTCTACCAATATATGCACAAATGTGCACATCTCCACATATCTATCTATGCACACACCCCACATAAACACACATATATCACATTCACACACAAATAAGCAATATAAATATTGTATGTATAATATTACTTTATATGTAATACAGACAGTAAGTATTTTTTGTAGAGATGCTTCATATTCAGTAGATTTTTTGTTCTTTTTGTTACTCTTTAAAATGTTCAAAAGAAAAGCGAAAATAATGAGAAACAAAGGATGTATCAAATGAAGACACAAGATCTGAATTTGGGATATCTAAGTTCTGATGAGCTGTACAATCTTTATTATTCCATGCCTTAGAAAGATAAAATCTTATATTTTTGGTTGTGAGCCTAGTCTTTAACGACTGAGCTGGGTGGTGGTGGTGCATGCCTTTAATCCCAGCACTCGAGAGGCAGAGCCAGGTGGAGCTCTGTGAGTTCGAGGCCAGCCTAGGCTACAGAGTGAGTTCCAGGAAAGGTGCAAAGCTACCCAGAGGAACCCTGTCTCGAAAAACCAAAAAAAAAAAAGAAAGAAAGAAAGAAAAGAAGGAAAGACAGAAAGATAAAATCTGTACATATTATTGTAGGGCATTATATTTAGGAAATAATAATAATAATTAAATATTATTAAATAATAATTAAATCACTATTGTTTATAATTCTATCAATTTATTTTCCTTAATAGGCTGCAATATAGTTATCTAGATGAAAATAGAATTTCTGTGGCTGAAAGTCATATTCTCTAGTAATTTTGAGTACATTTTCTTCAATGTCTCTTTATTTTGTTTTCTCAGTGGTACATATTGTATTCCCTTGGTCTATCATCTCTGCTGTACTCACTAATGTGCAGTATTTCCTGGACAAAATTGAGGAAAACAACTAAAATAAATAAGTGTCTAGTGTGCCCATCAATGTTGCGATTTTGCCGGTAGTCATTTGTATCATTGTAAAACCTAATATGTATTTTATAGAGAAATCTCCATCCAGTCCTTTTGAGTAAATATTTCTAAATAGTAGGCACTAAACCTTTGAAATACTGTTATTATTCCCTTCCTAAAAGAAAAAACAGTGCAAAACTTTTTAGATTTTATTTAATTTGGAAGTTCCTTAAAATAAAGTGATTTTTGTAAAACAACAACAACAACAATAATCCAGGACACTTGAATTGATTTCATCAATTGACAGAAATTAGTTAGTCTAGAAATTTCTTTGATTCTAGAGTCTTTAAACAACTTATTACTGATAAAACAACAAATTTAGGAAATCAGGGACTCATTTTATCTGAAAAATACTGATTGGTAATAGTGGCAATAGAGAAAAGGATAGTTATCTTTTCCAAGTTTTCTTTAGCATCAACTTTAATACACACACACACACACACACACACACACACACACACACACTAAAAGGATATGTGCATGTGTATGTTTAAGCGCTGTGTATTGTGATTAGGTGATATTTAGTGTTTGTCATACCCAGATGAGGAAAGACAAATGTCTCAGAGTCACTCTCATCTGAAGTTTCTAGCTCCAAATCCTATGATGTGATTATATAGCACTAAGTAACCATAAAGTGTAACATGAATTTCTAAACGGTCTTATTAATAAAAAAAAAAAACCCAGGAGCCAGGTATTGGGGGTGAAGGCTGGAAGATCAGAGAAGCAGAACAAGCCACAGCTAACCTCACCTCGCCAACTTCTCAGCCAATCCTGTTTCCTCAAACTAGAAGCCTCCAAGTCCTCACCAGAATAGATCTCAGCTGAACTGCTGCTAAAAGCCTAAAAGCTTAAAAGCCTCTAGTTCCTGGTCCTCACACATTATATACTTTTCTGCTTCCTGCCATCACTTCCGGGGATTAAAGGCATGTGTCTTTCCCAAACAAGACATGAGATCTCAAGTGCTGGGATTAAACGTGTGTGCTACCATGCCTGGCTCTGTTCCCAGTGTGGCCTTGAAGTCACAGAGATCCAGATGGATCTCTGCCTCCTGAGTAATAGGATTAAATGTGTGTGTGCCACCATTTTCTGGCCTCTGTCTATCTAAGTGGCTGTTCTGTTCTCTGACCCCAGATAAGTTTATTAGGGTGCACAATATATTGGGGGACACAATATCACCACAATAAGGAGACATGGTGGACACTGAAAGTAGAATAGCATTTTACAGGTAATATGACATGGGAAACAGAACAATGCAGAGGGGTGTCCAACTAGAGAGGAGAGGGGTGGAAATACAGAAGAAGGGATGAAGGATAAATATTATGGATATTGTCTGATAAAGTCACAAAAGCCATAGTATTTAATATTTACCTAAATTTATATACAGTGTATGTAAGTGAAAATATATGTGCACATATATAATTATATTAATATATTATTGCACATTACATTAATTATAACTATAATTATTATATTAATGATATCATATTACAGAATAAATAATATATGTAATTAAGCCACTTGGGCTGACAAGTGGCTCCCCATAAGAATGATGGACTAACAAAAATCCAAATACCAGGTATGAAAATCATCCTTTTCAATACTTGGTCAGGTGCTGAAGTCCAGTTCCAGCAGGTCAGAAAAACTGGAAAAGAGATGTGGAGTTGACAAATTCCAAATGCTATGTGAAGGGGCAAAACCTCTTCTCTTCTCTTCTCTTCTCTTCTCTTCTCTTCTCTTCTCTTCTCTTCTCTTCTCTTCTCTTCTCTTCTCTTCTGTCTTTGTTTTTCAACTAATCCTTTTACACCACCAAGGAAAAAAATCTCTAAGCAAGGAGGAAATCACCACATAACCACAACTTACAAATTGTGCAAAAACAAATTAAAATCTTTACACAGGAAGAAATCGCATTATGATCACAAGTTACATGTTTTTCCTAGAAGCCCACATGTAGTTAAATATTTTCATTTATATTAATTTTCCCACCATGACATCTTCACCACAAGGCAATGATTCATTTATTATTGATTAACAAGTTTGGAAGCAAGCTAAGTACATTTCAGCCAGTGATTTTGTATGAGCAGGCAGCTGTTTGAGGTTTCATTGTAGCAAATTCTTATCCTTATTCTGTTCTACAAAACTTTACTCAAGTGGTCTAGCTACCCATCTATTTTCCTTTTTTTCTTTACACCTAATAGGTTCATTGAATTTCCTTTCACAACTTTGTATTTTCAAGGTGCATAGCGAAACCTGTAACTAGTTCTGTAAGCTGCATGACCAAGAAACTAAGACCTAACCTTGGGTTTAAGGACATAATTGCTTTTTTTGATCATCAGCCTGTTTTTGCACAGGCAGAATTCATGGGTCTATGATGCATAAAACTTCCTTGTTTTCATTTTCCATCCCCAGCAAATGTCACGTCTCATTGTGCCATAAAAAAATCACCTTCATTATGATCTGCAAGTAAATTGTCCAGTGAGGAGTGGGATTTTTCCATGAAAAAAAAATCACAATATACTAGATACAGTAGGATTCGTTCACATAGTAATTAGACCATGACAAATACAGTAAGAGTGTGATAGCAGTAAGCAGGAGATGTCACAGCAGAAGCCAGGGGCATTTTTGAGATGGTTCTCCTGGGGCTTTGCCTCTCCAGGGTACACTCATCATAGCTCTACTATCCAGTGAGTTGCACTCTATAAGCATCATTGCTGACTGTAGCTCCTCTGACATGACTACCACCAGTCAGGGTTGTCCATGTGACACACTCCAAAAGCAATGTATTATTGATTAGCCATTTATGTAGATTATTGATTATTGATGTAGCTATTGGTTGCTTCTTGTGGGGTGAGGGTGGACCCCTATTGAAGATGACATCACACACTTAGGACACAGGACCAGGATGTCTCAAGCTGGATTTGATCTGAGGTACAGCTTCCATGTTTCTAGAAAATACTGTGCAAGCTGTCAAGGGAGGGAAGTAATCTAACAGCCCTACCCAGCTGCAACACCTATGAACCACCACAAAATCAACATGGAAAGGAATGCGGAAAGGTGCAATAAGTGATATTTACCTGCCATTGGTAACCAGCAAATGTCTAATAGGATTTAAAGCCCAATTAGAGGAGGGAGACCCTAGTACTAGAAATTTCAGCAATTTTCTGTGGCTAGTGACATTATGGACCTTACTCACAAAAGAATCTACTACATTCTCTTTGCTAGAACAGTATAATTCTCATTGCATTTCTAGAGCATATCCTTATATCCACAGATAAGTATAGTTAAGAACCTTCAACAAAGAAGGCTCTCATAATAAAAAGTGGAGACCCTCACAGAAAGCAATAACTGGATACAAGCAAAGATCAACAGATTGTAGGGAACAGATTGTAGGGATATGTCTACATCACAGCTCCTGCATCTTAGAAATGGCTGAATAAGCTGGGCAGTGGTGACACATGCCTTTAATTCCAGCACTTGGGAGGCAGAGCCAGGAGAATCTCTGTAAGTGTGAGGCCAGCCTGGTCTACAGAGCAAAATCCAGGACATGCACTAAAACTGCACAGAGAAACCCTGTCTCGGAAAAAAAATGGCTGAATAAAACAAAAGAAAAACAAAAACAATAGAAAAAATGGAACAATTGCAGTATCAGTGGACATGTAAATGTGGAAGGGATGAAATTTCATGGAATCCAATCACTAAACAAAGAACTAGATGCAACTTATGCTGGCTGGGAGAAAGAATTAGCTTCTCCCAGAAATGAGCTCCCTTAAAGCTTGTCCATTGCAGAGTGTTCAGCCTTGACATCATCCACATCACCAAGAAAAGTGTTTCAGTAGGTTTTTAAAATATACATCTGTGCATGCACATACATACCAGCAGGTAGCAATAATAATCAAATAAAAAGAGGTTAGCAACTAGAAAAGGTTAGGGGACACAGGGATGATTTGATGGAAGATGCTTGTGAAGGGGCTGGAAGGAGGCAGAAAGTGACATAGAGCTATTTCAATGAGAAGTATATTTAAAACAAAATAAAAAGAATGAAAATACTTGCTAAAATTTTTCAGGTCTTCTTTCATTGTTTTTATGTTCCATTGCCCAGTTTATACCACAGAAAGAAAGAAAGAAAGAAAGAAAGAGAGAGAGAGAGAGAGAAAGAAAGAAAACTTTCAGTTGGAGACATGGAAAGATAGAAGAAATACTTTTTATGTGTTTTACTAAGTTTAGAATAATAATCTAAAGGGGACTACTAAGAAGCTAATATTCTACTCAGCTCATGAGAACTTTCAAAATAGGAAACAAATCACTTCCACGTTTAATAATGACAATAAAACCTACTATTATTAATTCGTATATTGCACTGCTAAGGGATTCTTTCTTTTTCTTCATTCTCTTGAAGCATTTCTCATGGAGTTAATATAATAGTACTCTTTTAAAAACGATTAGGTCTGTGGCAGAAGATGAAGGTAACAGAAAGAGAAATGGGCAGGTACAGGTTAGACCTTAGCTGTGGGGGCTTGAAAAGTTGAGTCAAATCCCAAAGGCCCATAATGAGCCCCATTTTTGGTATTGATGAAGTGTAGGATTGGTATGTGAATAATTTCATCAAAAGATGATTTTCTTAAAGATTTTATTGATTGATTTGCATCAGTAAATGTTTTTGTGTATGAGTCTTTATGAATATATGCATGCTTGTGTGCACATTTAAACAGTTGTGCACACAAAGAAGCCAGAAGGAGAGTTATATCCCTTGGAGCAGGAGGTCCAGACATCAGAAGAACATGTGTGTCTGGTCTTCATGAACAATTAGCAAAGATTCTTTACAGCTAAGCCATTTGTCTAGATTTAACTTTTGGTTTTTAGGATAAGGAAAATCCAAGTTCACATGAATCATAAGATTAGAAGCCCCAATGCAAACCATTGTAAAGCAAAGCAACCACAGCCTGGTAAAGGCTGTGGAATGAAACTGGAAGGAAGAATTCACCTCAGTTGACAGGCTACTGTTGTGGACTTTATCTGGAGATAGTCACTCTTTGGGTGACTATGGCATACAATTAGAAATTTTATCAATAGAAATAAGACACTGTGTAGAAAACAAAAGAACTATGTTTTGCATCTAAGTGTGTCTGTTCAAAACTCACCTCATTGGTAAAATCGAGTAATTAGTTGTCAACAGAAACCAGAAAGGTCAGTTACTGTTTGAATCACTTCAAGACTTTTCCCTTTTTAAAAAACATAAATATGTGTTTATTCTCAAACATATAAGTACATAATTTGGTTGTATTTCCAATATTAATATATATTTTTAAATTTTATTAAATTAACATTTTTTTCATTTATTTTACATACCTACCACAGGCCCACCTCCCTCCTCTCTTCCTGTTCCCTCCCCCTGACTCTCATCTACCCCTATCCCTATCTACTCCTCCTTAGTCTCCTTTCAGAAAGGGGCAGGCATCCCATGGGCTTGAACAAAGCATGGCACATCAAACTGAGGTAGGACCAAACTCCCCCCTCTGCATCAAATCTGGGCAAGGTAATCCAGCATGGGGAACAGGTTCCCAAAAGCCTATAGGAGCCTTACAAACAGACCAAGCTACACGACTGTCACACATATAGAGAGGGCCTAGGTCAATCTCATGCAGACTCCCTAACTGTTGGGTCAAGATGATGATGGGAAACCCACAGAGACAGCTGACCTAAGCTCATGGGAGCTCATGGACTCAAGGCATTTTCTGATATTTGTGCCATGGTAGTTCTAGGAAAGCTACCGACAGTCTGCTTACTTTGTCTTACAAAGATTTAAAAGTTCAGTTGAACACATATGGTCACACAAATTTTTCTTGGGCAGAAGAAACAAGGTAATTGAGACATTCTTTACCACCACAGCATCACTTAGCTTCCTCCTCAAGGAGCAGACAATAGACCTCTGAAGGTTCATTTAGTTACTTTATCAATTAAGACTGTCTGACTGACATTGCCTTGACATCTTTGCTTTGGATAGCCACTGCAATATCCGATGGTTAAGCTTACCTTCATCCATCAGTGGCTTGTTGTCTGGTGGAAGGTACCTTAATCTTTTTATCTTTTTTTTTTTTTTTTTTTTTTGGTTTTTCGAGACAGGGTTTCTCTGTGTAGCTTTGCACCTTTCCTGGAGCTCACTTGGTAGCCCAGGCTGGCCTCGAACTCACAGAGATCCGCCTGCCTCTGCCTCCCGAGTGCTGGGATTAAAGGCGTGCGCCACCACCGCCAGGCTACCTTAATCATTTGCCAACCGGGAAATCCACCATTCTTCTGAGGCTATTCATATTCATTGAATCCCAATCTTCTCTTTGGAAGTGTTCTGCACAGATCCTACTGGTCTCCTAACATAATCAGCATTTATTATTAATGGTTTCACTATGTGGAAGGTACTTGATCCTATATTTCAGATTCTTATGGATGAGTATAATATATGATTGCTTAAAAAAAAGTGTGACATGTTTATCAACATAGTAAATTAAGAGAGGAGAAAACCTGTACTCTTTCATACATATCATCTTCATATAAATACTGAAAATTAAGATTTTCTTTGAAGAATTACACCAAACCATAGTACATTAAATAAGAAAGCGTGATGAGAGACTGTAGAGTTGGGGAAGGAAGAGGTGGAACTTTATGAAGAGTGTCAGAACCAACACATTTCATTCTCTTATTTTCCCCAAACTAAGCTATACAAAGGAGAGTTACACAGAAGTATGCCTCCAGAATGTCTAGTTTTCAAATTGAAGATTAGCAAGTTAAATTTTCCACCACTGGTTAAAAGTATTCCAATAAGCAGCAATCTTATAAATGTTAGTGAGCTATTTAGTTAACTTTTCAGCTGCCTCGGAGGGCTTTGTAAAACATCTCACCGATGTTCTTTGTAATATTAGTAATTTGTCAGCACAGTTAGGCAACATTCTTTTAACTTTTGTTTATTAAAAACTAAATAGCTCAATAAAATCTAGGAAAGAAATTGAGTAAAAGAATCAGGTGTGTGGTTGGGTGGCAAGTTGACATACTCCAACTATTTTTAAAACAAGTTTTGGGGTTTAAATAAAGGTATGATAGGGTACAAAATACTTTGAAATTAAGCAAACGATGAGCAGAATTCAGCTTATAATTCTGCCTACTGTGTTAAATGTAATTTAATGTTGCTTAAATATTGTCTGTTTTCAACTTTTTTAGGAATTTATCAATGGTTTTCCATACTGGTTATACCAATTTACACTTAGTCATTCTAATATGAGATGAAATCTCAATATGGTCCTGATTTTAATTTCTCTCATCTGTAGGCTATTTGTAGGTTTTTAATGAAAATATTTAATCATGTTTCTTTACATTAATGTTTGTTATGGGGGTGCAAGAGTTCCTTATATGTTTTGGATGTTATTTAAAACTCTTCATATTCCTGTTTGCAAATATTGTCTAATATTTCATAAGCTGGATTTTTTTATTAGCTATTTCCCCATTGGTGAGGAAATTTCTAGTCTGGAGTAGACTATGTGCTTATTTTTGCTTTTGCTCCTATTACTATTTTTGATATAAATTAACAAAATATTTTACCAAGACAAAAATTAATGTGATTTGCTAGATTTTTGTAGGAGTTTTAAGTTTTTGTTTTAAATATGTACTTACCTTCTTTTGATTGTTTTTTTGTATGGCATAGGGAATTAATTAATTCTGTTGCACATGGATGATTGTCATTCTCTAGTGCATATTTGTCAGAGTTTTATCAAATGTTAGTGAGCTGTATGTGTCGTACATGTAAATTAATATTTGTGACATACTACAGGGACAGAATTTGTAATATAAAACATCACATCATTTCAATAAGAGCAGAAATCCCATCTAATAACATATAATACTCTTTATTTTCAATACACAAGTGTTCTTTAAATTCAATTATAATAACGTGGCATTATTATTGTATTTTAATAAAATTGTTGCATTTCTGGAGCCACTTACTTGATTTATATAGTATATATGACATAGCAAACAAACGGAAGAAAAATAGATATTTTCCCTACAAAATATTTAAAAATACTTCATTTACTCATGACATACACACATTTCAGTCTCTGGAACTTTTACATAAATTTTTAAAAAAATTAAAGTCTCCTATGAAAATAGATATTTTTATACTAGTGGACTTTCAAATTAAATACATAGATATTATATGTATTGCATACAAATGGTTACATTAAGTATCTTAATATTTAGAAAAACATTAAGAAACCAGTTTTTTTGCATGGCTGTCACACTTTAAACTTGGTAATACAAATTTCATTTATACTTCTAAAATTACACATGATGTAAGTATAAAAGTTTTTTTTAAAAAATACATTCCAATTTAATTTTAAGAGCCTTCTAAATTTATATTTTCAGACACCACTGTGATTGCTCTAACAACTATCCCATATATGAACTTAGCCAAAATAAGTTAATTAAAAAAAAAAACATAACATGTAGCATCCTGGCAAGATGACTTCATTATAGACAGGGACAATTTTGAAATCAGCATTTTATGTATACCACCACAAAAAATACTTAAAGCTTCCCAGAAATACAAAAATGCATAGAACAGGTAAAGTTTTTTGTTTGTTTGTTTGTTTTATATGTTTTGTTTTTGATTTTTAAGTCATTAGTGCATGGATCTGGTCATTTGACCCCTTATGTAGCTGAAGGACTTCAGCTTAAAATATGACTTTTCACGGTGATATTATATCTATGAAGCAAAAGCAAGAAGGGTATTCTTCTACTCGAATACTTTCAGTGTGTTTTTATTCAAGTGTTTTTATGTAACTTATCTTTTAACCTAAACCTTCTTTCCCTGAAAAAGACATTTTTAAGCTAATATTTTGCTCTCATGACATTTTATAGATTTAAAATATATAGAACTCGATAGCCAACCCCTTCATTCATTCTAAAACCTATACACATATAGACTTATAAATATATACATAGTCTCAGAATCATAAAGTATTTAATTTTATAAGCATAAATAATTACTGAATGTAATACAAAATACATTAATGTCTGCATACTTTTACATTTATTAAAAGTTTTCTTATAGTAGCAGTCGTATGGTAGATGAAATATGATCAAATGACATTGCACAAGGACTCTCACTGCAGATCAGCCTGATGAGATGCAGTGTTCTCTTCAGGGAACATCTGTCCCCACATACAGAAGAGCAGTTCTCACAATACACCAAAACCTTAAGGGAATAATTACATACCTGACTCTTTGATGATTAAAATGATATCAAAATAAAATGTCCAAAGAATGTAAGTCAATATGAGAAGCACACAGCTAACATCATGGTGAATATTGAATCCCTCTCCCCTTAAGTTAAAGTATGTCCCAATGATACCCAGCTCGTGACTCCTATTTAACATGATACTAAATGCCGGAGGAGGTGGACATGAAAAAGGAACAAAATACACTCATATGACAAGAAAAGTTTGGGATAAAAAAAATCACATGAGTGTGGTTTTAGAATGAAAGTGACTTGGGTTTTAAAAGTAGATGGACTGATGCTGCTCTGGTGACACATACTTTTAATCCTAACACTGGGAGGCAAAGGCAGAATAATCTCTGCAGCTTTGATGCCAGCCTTTTCTACATAGGGAGTTCCAAAATAGCCAAGACTGCATAGAAATATGCTGTCTCTAAACAAGCAAACAAACAAACAAACAAATAAATAAATAAATAAATAAATAAATAAATAAACAGATCTATAATTATGATTTTTGAGTTGAAGCTCTATTTTTGAGGAGGCCCAAACAACACAATTAGCAACAAATGAGACCAAAATGTTTCAGAATATATTTACCATACAATAAAGTACCCTAGATTTATAAATACATTATTTTTCAAAGCACAAAGACATTTATTTACCTGAGGGAGATAGCTCCTTGGGTAAAGTACTTGCTGTATAATCATGAGATCCTGTATTCAAATATCCAGCACCTAATACAAGTGGGGCATATCAGCCTGTGCTTACTTCCCAGCACTGGAGTTAGAGACAGGTTGATAGCAACGATTTTCTTGGTGGCCAGTCCAGCTGAAACAGTGAACTCCACATTCACTAAGAGGCTCTTGTCTCTCAAAATAAGATGGACACCATAGAAGAAGATACCAGAATTAAAATGTGGCATCTACATGTTAGTGTATGGGAAAATACAATTGTATATGCATGTGTGCACATGTGTTTACACACAACTTATTAAATTAAAATTATCAGTTTTATTCATTGTATCTCCGAAGAAATGAACATATGATTTCATAGGATGGTTAACAAATTCCTACAATTTTGGGGACACTCTTCATGAAAAACATTTCATGTATGCATTACTTTTAACTGTTTAGATAAAGTAATGTTTCAAAGTAAGGCTCAACTTCCTCGGCTATAGGTAGACAATGAGCATGGAGAATGCCTTCTGGTCACACATCTGTATGTATTCCCTCTTCTAGAGAAGTATCAATGAAGAGAACTTCTTACCCAACATATGTTCATTTATTTCTGAGCTAATTAGCAAACAGAAAGAATAGTTGTTTGAAAGTTTTAAAAAAATGATAAACTGAGTCCGAGTATACACGTTTTCATTAGACAACCGGCCTGAGAACATTTGGAGGGCACTGCTCATCCTAACGTAATGTGTAGACTTTAGTAACAAGTATCAAACAATCCCGTATTTTCAAATAAATTGTTTAAAACCTATGGATTGATCTATACCAAAAAGATAGAAATAAAAATTTTTTTATCTGAGCAGTTAATGTAATTTTTTCCAGATTAAAGACTACAAAGTAAAACATGGTAAGGCATGACAATTATGGTAAAAAGCAAAAGTCTTCCCTTCCTATATCCCATGTGCTCCAAAGATCTTTTCTAAAATTTAGCCAGGATTAGACCTTATTACCCACCACTTCCAATTTTATTAAAAATTAAAGTAAATTTGCTGTTTATACAGATATTTATTTTATATTTTTATGTCTGAGTGCCCACATGCATATATGTGTAACACATATATATCTGCTTCCTGCAAAAGGCAGAAAAGAGCATCAAATTCCTTTGAACTGAGTTGAAAATGATCATGAGCACCCATGAAAGTGTTATAAACTGAACCTGGATCCCCTTCAAGAGCAGTACATACTTTTAATCACAGAACAGCTCCAGCATTCAAAGTTACTTTACTACTTAGTACACTCTGACAAATATTTCCCCCTCACTTTCTTTGCAGAGATCTGCATAGCATTTAATGACTATTATCTATTTACCTAATTGCTTCTACCATAACTTGTTTTCAATCATTAGCTGCTATACTTTAGTACTTTGAAAAATTATCACATGTCTGATTTCATGTGTATTCATCTGCTTGCCTCTTGACAATGAAATTAGTGTTTAAAAGTATACATACAGCCGGGCGGTGGTGGTGCACACCTTTAATCCCAGCACTCGGGAGGTAGAGCCAGGCGGATCTCTGTGAGTAGACTACCAAGTGAGTTCCAGGAAAGGCGCAAAGCTACACAGAGAAATCCTGTCTCGAAAAAAACCAAAAAAAAAAAAGTATACATACAGTATATATTCACTAGTACTTGCAACTCACCCACCAAAATATAGGAACTATATCTAAGCCCTGTGAAAGTTCATAGAAAGATATTTCTAACGTGATGGTTGAATTTCTTCCATCCCACAGAGCAATATGAGTGTGTACATTAGTGATTCTAAGACAGAAGTTAGAAATAGATTGAATGGAACAACTAGGTCATAAAAGTATCTCTTAAAAATGAATCATCAATTGATATTTATATATATGTAAGAAGACCTAATACCAATACTCCTCAAATTGTTCCACAAAATAGAAACAGAAGTGTAACTGGAGTATTCCTATGTCCACCT
The DNA here is from genome assembly GCA_902168325.1 of Peromyscus nudipes. NCBI lineage: Eukaryota > Metazoa > Chordata > Mammalia > Rodentia > Cricetidae > Peromyscus > Peromyscus nudipes. The sequence continues at coordinate 16,305 of CABHPH010152416.1, read as the reverse complement.
GGCTCCTGTAGCCACTCAGCCCCAATTAAACACACTGAGACTTATATTATTTACAAACTGTATGGCCTAATGGCTCAGGCTTCTTGCTAGCTGTTCTTATATCTTAAATTAACCCATTTCTATTAATCTATAAGTTGCCACGTGGCTTGTGGCTTACCAGTATCTTAACATGTTGCTTTTCATCACGGCAGCTGGCAGCGTCTCTCTCCCTCAGCCTTCCACTTCCCAGAATTCTCCTCTCTCTTTGTCCCACCTATAATTCCTGCCTGACTACTGACCAATCAGCATTTTATTTATCAATCAATCATAGCGACATATATTCACAGCATACAGGACATCCCAGAGCACAGAAGAGCATTGGGAAATTCATTTTCTGTGGTCAAAATCACCTGGATACCCAAACCACACAAAGATTCAACAAAGAAAGAGAATTACAGACCAGTTTCCATTATGAACATGGATGCAAAAATACTGAATAAAATACTTGCAAATCTAATCTAAAAACACATCAAAAAGATCACCCATCATGATCAAGTAAGTTTCATCCCAGAGGTGTAGGGATGGTTAAACACATGAAAATCTGTGAGTATAATCCACTATAAAACAAACTGAAAGGAAAGAAACAAGTGATCATCTCATTGTATACTGAAAAAGACTTTGATAAAATCCAACACTTTTTCATGCTAAAAGTCTTAGAGAGATCAGGGATATAAGGGACATATCTTAACATAATAAAGGCAGTCTACAGCAAGCCAATAGTCAACATCAAATTAAATGGGAAGAAACTACAAACAATTCCCATAAAATCTGGAACAAGACAAGGCTGTCCACTCTCTCCATATCTATTCAGTATAGTGCTTGAAGTTATGACCAGAGCAATAAGACAACTAGACATCAAGGGTATACAAATTGGAAAGGAAAAAGTCAAAATATCACTATTTGAAGATGATACGATAATACACGTAAGTGACCCCCAAAATTCTACTAGTCAACCCTTACAGCTGAAAAACACCTTCAGTGCAGTGGCTGGATACAAGATTAACTTAAAAAAATCAGTAGCCCTACTCTATTCAAATTACAAATGAGCTGAGAATAAAGTTAGGTAAATATCACTCTTTACTAATCACTCTTCACTATAGCCACAAATAATGTAAAATATCTTGGTGTAACTCTAACCAAGCAAGTTGTGAAAGTTTGAATTTAACTGGCCCCCATTAGCTCATAGGGAATGGCACTATATGGAGGGATGACTTCATGGAGATGTAGGTATAGCATTGTTAGAGGAAGTGTGTCACAGTGGAGGTGGGAATTGAGGTCTCATATATGCTCAAGCCATGCCCAGTATCTCAGAACACTTCCTGTTGCCTGTAGATCAAAGATGTAGAATTCTCATCTTCTTCTCCAGCACCATGCCTGCTTGCACACTACTAAGTTACATGATGATGATAAAGAACTAAATCTCTGAAAATGTAAGCCACCCCAATTGAATGTTTTTCTTTTATAAGTGGTGTTGTAATCATGGTTTTTATGCACAGCAATAAAACCATAACCAAGACACAAATGAAAGACCTGTATGATAAAAAGTTAATATCTTTGAATAATAAAATTGATGAAGATATCAGGAGATGGAAAGATCTCCCATGCTCATCGATCTGTAGGATTAACATAGAAAAAAATGGCAAACCCATCATAAGCAATCTATAGATTCAATGCCATCTCTATTAAAATTCCAAAGCAATTCTTTATAGACCTTGAAAGAGCAGTACTCAACTTCATATGGAAAAAACAAGCAAACAAAAACCCAAACAAAATTACTCGAGGTGTCACAATCCCTGATTTCAAGCTTTACAACAGAACTGTAGTATAAAAAAAAGCACATGGTATTGGCATAAAAACAAATAGGTTGATCAATGGAATCAAATTGAAGACCCAGATATAAATCCACACACCTACGGACACTTGATTTTTGATAAGCTAGAAATATACAATGGAAAAAAAGAAAACATCTTCAACAAATGGTTCTAGTCTAACTGGAAGTAGGTATGTAGAAGAGTGCAATAGATCCATATCTATAAACCTGCAAAAAGCTCAAATCCAAGTGGATCAAAGACATCAACATAAAACCAGATACACTGAACCTGATAGAATAGAAAGTGGTGAAGAGCCTTAAATACACTATCATAGGAGACAATTTCCTGAACAGATCACCAACAGCCTAGGCACTAATATCAGCAATTAGTAAATGGGACCTCATGAAGCTGAAAGGCTTCTCTAAGGCAAAGGACACTATTAATAGGACAAATACCAACCCACAGAATGGGAAAAGATTTTCTACATCTGACAGAAGGCATATTGTCAAAATATACAAGGAAATCAAGAAACCAGACATCAACAAAGTGAATAATCCAATTAAAAAATGGGCCACAGTTCTAAACAGAGAATTCTCAAGAGAGGAAACTCAAATGGTCAAGACTCACTAAGAACTATTCAAAGTGCTTAGCTATCAGGGAAAAACAAATCAAAATGACTGAAATTTCATGTTACTGTTAGAATGACTAAGATCAAAAACACAAGTGACAGCTAATGGTGGTGAGCATGTGGAACAAGGAAAACACTCCTCCACTGCTGATGGGAGTGAAAACTTGTACAGCCACTTTGGAAATCAATAGAGCTTTTTCTCAGGAAATTGTGAATCAGTAACCTCAAAACCCAGCTATACTATTCCTGGGAGTATATCCAAAGGACACTCCGTCCTATCACATGAACACTTTCTCAACTAGGCTCACAGGAGGTTTATTCATTATAGCCAGAAACTAAAAACAACCTAGATGTCCCTCATCTGAAGAATGAATAAAGAAAATGTGATACTTTTACAAAATGGAGTATTTTTCAGCTGTTAAAAACAATGACATCATGAAATTTGCAGGGGAATGGATAGAACTTGAAAAAATCATCCTGAGTAAGGTAACCCAGATTCAGAAAGACAAACATGGTATATATTCACTTATAAGTGCATATTATATATCATATACATTTATATAAGTGTAAAGTAGAGCATAATCTGCTATTGTCCATAGATCCAGAGAGGCTAAGTCACAAGTAGGGCTGAAGAATGGACACAAGGATCTCTCTGGGAAGGGGAAATAGAGTAGATTTTGAGACTTTTCGAGTGTGGACTGGGGATGGGTAGGGAACAGGAGTGGTCAACTGAAGGGAGGAGGGAAAATACTAGGAGAAATGACTGGAATTGCTGGCTATTTGTCAGGGGTGGAGGGTAGAGGGTGGAAACCTAGTACAACAGAAACTCTGTTATCTACAAGAGTAACCCTAGCAAAGGCTCCTAATAATGGGGGACAGGGAGTTTGAACCAGTCATCTTCTGTAACCAGGCAAGGCCTCAAGTGGAGCGATTGGAACACCAACCCAGCTACAAAACCTTTGACCTACAGTGTGTCCTGACTGCAGAGGTTCCTGGAATGAAGCCTAGAAGAATCTTCACCAAAGAGACCAGAGAGACATCAAGCATCAACTGGTGGGAACAGGTGCAGTGTCCCACAGCCAAACATCGGGCATGATGGGAACAGGTGCAGTGTCCCATAGCCAAACACCAGGCATGATGGGAACAGGTGCAGTGTCCCAAAGCCAAACATCAGGCAGAGCTCAGGGATGCGAGCAGAGGAGGGGGAGGAAGGACCTGAAGAACCAGAGGGCTCAGGAACACCAAGAGAACACGGCCCACAGAATGAATTGTCTAGGACTCATAGGGGTTTGTAGAGATCAGGAGCCTAGTCTGACCTAGGTCCCCTGCATATATGTTATGACAGAAGAGTATCTTGATGTTCATGTGAGACTCCTAACAGTTGGAGTAGGGACAGTCACTGACTCTTTTGCTTACTTATGGGAGCCTTTTCCTCCTGCTGGGTCACTTCCTCTAGCCTTGATGTGATGGTACATACCTAGTTTTATTGAAACATATTATGTCATATTTGGTCGATGTCCCTGGGAGATCTGCTGTTTTCTGAGGGGAGACAGAGGGGGCGTCGCGGATCTTGGGGAGAGGGGAGGGAGGGGAAGCTGCAGTTGGGATGTGATATATGAGAGAAGGACAAGAGAAAATGGAAAAAAGAAAAGTTAAATTGTCGAATTTATCAATAAGTGGGTGGAGATATTAAACAGTTATACTGACTGAGATATCTCAGACCCTAAAAGACACAAATTGCATGATTTATCCCATATGTGGATGTTAGCTTTTAGATGTGCATGTTCATTTAGATTGATCACTATAACCAGGTGATTTCACAAGGTAGAGGAAATAAAATAATAGTTCTATGGGCAAATGGATCTCATAGATTCTTACACAGCATTACAGGAATTCATGAAAGCTTTCGGTTACCCTCCTCAACTTGATGGTAAGGCCATGTTGCTGAGGACAGTAACTAAATATATCCTCAAACATGGAGAAAATTGGTGCCAAATGAGATGCATCAACACTACTCACTAGCATTTTGAGTGCTGGAAGATTCTTTGCACACTACCAGAAGAGTAAAATAATCATTAATATCGCCTTGTAGCAGAAGGTTTTCTCTGGTCTCACCAGGTCCCACTGTCCCATTTTCCTCTGGTCCCACTCAGCCCCTGTGGTCCTGTGGCCACTTATAAGAAAAATCACTCAGAGGCTTAATGATATTTACAAACTCTATGGTCTATGGCAGGCCTCTTGCTAGGTAGCTCTTATAACTTAAATTAATTCATTTCTATTAATCTATGTTTTTCACATGTTCTGTGGCTTTACTGGTCCATTGGCATGTTGTTCCTTAGGCGGCAGGCTGGCATCTCTCTAGACACTGCCTTTCTCTTTCCTGTCTCTCTCTTTGGACTTTCCACTTACCTCTAAGCTGCCTTGCCATAGGACAAAGCATCTTATTTATTAACCAATGGGAACAATATATATCCACAGCATACAGAAAGACATCCTCTAGCAATTCCCCTATTCTATCTAATCAAAAATGAAGGATTTAGCTTTAATATAGTAAAATTATATATAACAAACAGTTATTAAGAAAGAATTACGGTTACAATATCTAGTCTATTTGTATTTAGGGAAATTAAAGAAAATATTCTATGATCTATCCTATAATTGTGAGCCTAAAGTTTCATATCTATCTCTTTTTTATATTATCTTCTATCATAACCAAGGAGAATTATAACTATAACTATTTAGTCTTAAACCACATCAAAGACCACAGAAAGATATATGACCTATATAAACAAGAAGTGCATTGTAAGCAACTTCCAAAAATCAAGAATGACAGAGACAGCTGGCTGCCTGGACAGTCATCCAAGGTTCCTCGGTAACATTGGGGCATCCATCTTCAGCCTATAGGCCTAGAGTTGTTTTTTAGTCACTTGTCCCTGTGTCCTGTAGAATATCTGGCAATCTCCTCTGCGAGGCAGGAAACTGAAGGACCATCTTACCTTGTTTTGACAAAATTTAGTGGTCATTTTTCCATGGGTCTTGTAAGTCCAGTCTATACAACTTTGTGTCAAGTAGTCCAAACAAGAACAGTTTCTTGTCCTGCTGAGTTACACACAGGTTTCTCCAAGCCATGCAGTTCACTGCTTGGCAGATTTAGCTTTTGCTAGTACAAAAAAAAGGGGGGGGTTGCTGGGCTACACACTCATTGATAGAGGCAAAGACTCACTGCCTCCCAGAGTTAGTGGAGAGCATGACTCCCAGAGCTGGTGGTGAATTACCAACACTAGGTTGGGAGGCAGAGGGTGGGTGGAGCCAGCAGCCAAGGCTGCTGTTTCAGTCCCAGCCATGCAGTTCAGCAGTTTAAAATCTCCCCTTGTCAGAGATGGATTATAGGTACACAAAAGACATGTTCAGATGGAATAAACCTCTAAAGAGTTTACAATGTGTGTAAAAATGTATCCTGGCTTGAAAGAGAGAGGAAAAGGAGGATAGGTAACAAAAATACCCAGAAATAGATTACATAATACTCTATTAACTTTGAATTTTCTCAATGCTAATGAGACAGGAACAATAGCTGTGGAGAAACAGAGAAAAACTAGAGAATTAAATCAGCCTATATACTTTAACGATGTGCTGACCTCAGAATGGAAACCAGGATATGTATTATGTTGGGGATGAGGTTTTGCTTCTATTTCCACAGAAGAAGTAAAGCTATGAATACCATCAAAATTGATATAGGTTTGATTTGAACAAGAGAGACCTCTTAGTTAGAAGAGGTGATAGTTCATTAACCAGCAAGACCATTCAATTTAAATTAACTTATACAACTAACAAATGCTTTATATTTGATCATATATCACTTGTCAAAAGGAACCTCCACAAAATTAGGGTTGGGGAAGGGTTTTTATTTTTGTTCTTCAGGAGAATGAAGGCTAAGAAATCTGGAGAACACTGACAAATGAGACCTCTGAAGAAAAAGGACAAATCATCCAGACAAAAATGTCCCAAGAAAAATAATAAATTAGCCTATTGGTATATCACATATAAAATTTTATAAGTCTTCCTAAATGCTTGTTTCTGCTGTTCTCTACAGTTACTTAGCATAATGGTATTTATGTAGTCCCAGTTCAATTAAGAGTTAAAGCTGGCTTTGGAGTTGGAGCATGGCTCTTTCCTTCTCTAAACCCAAGCATGTTTGTTAAAAGAAAAATGCAAAATCTCTGTATCATGTCAGAAGAACCATCTGATATAGGACAGAAAAACATCAAAATTAAGGAACTATTCTATTGCCACTAATCTCATAATTCTTTGGTTAGATTTTGACTCTTTAAAATTCTTAAGGTATGAATTTTATATCAAAATTTATATGATTAATATATATATTAAACTTTTGTCATGATATTAATGGTCATATAAAGTACTAACTTATTCTAGAAAAAAAGGCTTCATCTAGATTCATGTACATGTTTTCCTGTTTGAGTCTCTATCAGTTTTCTGTAGGTAATCATGACAACCCCTATGAGTGATTTTGAAGTCTCCAAAAAGATGATGGGCCCCATAACAACAATTCCATCAGGACAATAATAATACCACTAAGCTGACAAACATCACCCAAAGATCAACTTTGGACTGCAAACTGCTCAGGACAATTTGGAAATGGCTAGCTTAGATGATCCAGCCTCACAGACAACTCAAGCACAGACTTGAGACAAGCCCTGCATTTTCACATTATGCAGAGACTGGACAACAAATGATACAGCTACCTCTTCTAGAACTTGACAATTAACCCAAAATTTTTCTTTTCAAGATCCCCTAAAGATGCTTTCACCCCCAGACAGCAGGAAGTAATTTTAAGAACACGACACACACATTCCCAAGAGTTAGGGTGGGTGGTTTTGGTCTTTCAATGGGTTTTTGGATAATTGTCATTGTTTAGATTGGTTGGTCAAAAGTTGTTATTGTTAATAGTCAGGAAAAAGGCTAAACAAAGGCGATTAGATTTAAAGTTCTTGTTGGAAAAAAAAGGGGATTTAGATAAAAGGTAGATTATTGAATCTACTCTGAAAAAAAGATATAGAAGTGATGGATAAAGGTATATTATTGAATCTACTCTGAAAAGAAAAACGAGAGAATATGGATACAATAAGATGAAAAGATAGATTATTGAATCTGCTTTAGAAGGCTAATAGTTTTAAATATTTTACATTGGATTGGATTTTTGTATATTGTATACAAATTTTGTATATTGATACAAATTTGAGGTTGATTTTGTTAAAAAATACTGTACATATATTTCTAATCTTGTTCAAGGTATTGTACCTATAGAGTTCATTTTAAAATGTTATGCAATTTGCTAATCCTTGAAAGTTATTACCAACTATTAAGATATAAAGAAATATAAGTTAGTAATTAGTCGTGACTCTCTCTGAAGGCAGAGGGTTGGTAAGGTGAGGTTGGCTGTAGCTTGTCCTATTTCTCTGATATCTTGGTTTTCATCACAGTATCTGGCTCTGTGTTTTTTATTAATAAGACTGTTTAGTGATTCATCTTACTGAGCTACTTCTTGTAAACTCATGCCTATATCCTTTCTGGGCCCTGCCATCTCACTTCCTTTCTCTACCCAGCTACATCACTTCCTTTTTCTGCCCAGCTCTACCACTTCCTGTCTGTCTATACAGACCTCCAGACCTCTATGGTTAGCTAGTGCTGGGAATTAAAGGCATGTTCCACCATGCCTGGCTCTGTTCCCAGTGTGACCTTGAACTCACAGAGATCTGGATGGATCTCTGCCTCCCAAATGTTAAGATTAAAGGCATGTGCTACCATTGCCTGACTTCTATGTTTAATATAGTAGCTGGCTTTTTCCTCTGATCTTCAGATAAGTTTCATTGGGGTGCACAAATAAAATATCACCATATCACCTATCTATAAATAGCACATGACGTACAATAGCACACTGCCTACAAAATATACTGATGTTGTAGTAATACAGATGTTATGGGAGTAATCAGCCCACTTCATTAGATGGAATCCATACCTGAAACTACTGAAATAATCCATAATCTGCAGCTACATATGACATAAACCCTAATATAAAACCTACTGCTATTACTCTGCTAAATGAAAATAGCAATACAATGTTTTCTAGTGACATACTGCTATATCTATAGATCAGTTCATTTATCAAACCTCGTAAGAGAAGCCTCTTTTTCCAGTTAATGGTCATTAATACAGAAACTCAAAACTGGATATTGTGAAGACAGGGAGAGAGAGACTTTGGAGCATTCATCTACAAATGGGATGCCTTTATTATACTCATGTCTGTAAGACTTGGGCATCTATGCAGAAGGGAACTGGAAAGATTGTAAGAGCTAGAGGTAGTGGATGATTTCAAGGACACAGCTCCCTCCAGGTACAACAGGGCTGATGCACATGTCCCTCCAGGTACAACAGGCTGATGCACGTGTGAACTCACAGAGACTTTGACAACACGGACAAGACCTGCACAAGTTCACACCAGACAAAATCCCAGCATTTAGAAAATGAAGTGAACACAAAGACACCCATAATCAAGAAGATGTTTGTAATTACTATGCCTGGTAAGAAACGGACAATCAGTTTTCTCCAATGGAGTAGCGCTGGGTATCTTAACTTTCCAAAAGGCAAGCGCGATGTCTTAACTTGCTTAACAGAAACAGGCTCTGTAATATTTATGTGCTTTTTGTTTGTTTTGTAGTTTTTCCATTTTTTCTTTGTTTGTTTGTTTGTTTGAATTTTTTTTTATTTTGAGAGAGAGAGAGAGAGAGAGAGAGAGAGAGAGAGAGAGAGAGAATATGAGTTTTGTAGGGAGATAGTTGGGAAGTACCTGGAGGAAGTTGGAGAGCAAAAAAAATATGATCAAAATATATTGTGTAAAAATTCATTTTATAATCACATAAATGAAAACTCTGGGTTTATTGGTATTTTAATGAAAAATAGAACAATGTTCTACAAAAGTTTTTACAATGAACAATTTATAATTTCAAGCTCAAAATCAAATAGATAATTAAACAAATGATACTATAATAATAGCTTTAATTTTTAAACCATTATGTTCACAACTTTATTACTATTAAAAAGGAAACATGAGTCCTAAACATCATCTGTAGTTAATCAGTTAAATTCTCTCCCACACGAGCGTGCGCACACACACACACACACACACACACAGAGAGAGAGAGAGAGAGAGAGAGAGAGAGAGAGAGAGGGTTCCTAAAATTTGGAGTATTTTTAGGAGCCTTTAAAGAGGCACGTTTTGTAGAATACTCTAATACAGGGGGTAGGTAACTAAAAGTGAAACCCAAGTAACAACTTTTTTCTTTCATTTTTATTTTTTTATTTTTTGAATAAATCATTCTCTAGATCTCTTTCATCCTGAGAAAGGTTTGCCATTTTATTAATAGCCTAATGCCTGAGAATGATGTACAAGATTATTTTTGAAATTTCCCTTTTCTAGCTGCCTGATGAGCTGTTAAGATCATTTTTTGTGCAATTGATGTTACGTTCGGTACTTGAAGAAGTCGTTGAGATGTTAGTCTCCAGTTATATATGACCGTGGTAGTGCTTTCACTTTATCTACACTTTTATTGGGCATATTAAATGTCTGTGGTAGTTCTACTTCAGTTACTGAAAAATGATCAAGTTTCCCAGAATATATTTTATGGTTTTCAAAATCCTACAAATGATAATTCTTCCTTATTCTCTGATGTAGAAGACAGTTAAGTGGAAGAGCTGTAACAGGAAGAGATACTTGTAACAAATGCCTTTTAAAAGTGTAATTTTTCTTATACTGATGACAGATAATAGAAATAAAATGTAAAATTAAAAGTTCAAAGTTTTAGAGTCTAAGGACTTGGATTTATCATACTGAAAAAGACCATTAATAATATCCATAATTGCAGACTATAAATACTGAGGAAAGATATAGATTGTAACTTTAAGACATGACCCAATAAAAGTTGATAACCATGTAGCTAAGGTCACCACACTAAGGAAGGAGACATCAAAATTGAGCCACAATCTTGTAAAATATCCTTTGCTGAATAAATCTCATAGCCTTACTCATTTTCATTGGAGGAAATGGTTCTAATTTAAATTAGGTGCAGTTTCTAAGTAATTAATAATTAGCACTAAATTATATCTAAACGTCATATATGACTATTAATACCATTTGTCCTGTATATTATAGACAGTGTTACTGATTTAAAAATAATTTAGACTTTTCTACCTTCATGTATGGAGCTAGTATTGTTTTCATTACCGAGTAATCCATAGTCTCATGATTTCAATGCAGATTTTTTTAGAGTAAATTCAAAATAAGCCATAGAAAGTAAAATCAACAACACATTATTTGACTGGGGCAGCCAGGAATAAATTTTTAAGTTAACATATCCACAAAGTATGTTAGTTAGTAGCTACTGAAATAAAATTCACAGTATTCAGAAGCAAAGGAATATCAAGTCAGAACTCTCTACAACAAAAGGATGGATAAAGATATTTATAAAAATATAAGTAAAATGGTTTCCAATGAGTAATTGAAAGATCTTTGAATATCAGGTGTTATATTTAAGTTTATATTAAGTAAGCTGTTACCCAGCAAAGAAATTATTGAAATTTTGTATTTGTCCTGAGCCATTGACTTTCATGAAATTCATTCATATACTTTTGACTCTAATAATAAATGGTAGTTGTTTTGACATATGGATGATCTTCAAACTATAACATGATTTCCAAGAGCAGTTCGGAAGAATGTGATTGGTAGTAAATATGGTTAGTATAATTCAACTCCTTCATGTCTAAGAAATTGTCTATTGTATTTCTTTTCAAAAGTAACTGATGATCAGAAATCTCAACTAAGAATACCCAATTACACTGTTCTTCCTAGTAATCTCATTCTGAAAGAATGCATACTAAGAATTTATTGTAAAAAGAAGCAAACAAACAACAAAAACACAGGAACTAATTGTGATCAAGTTGGTCAGTAGTATTATACAAAATACTTCCATTTTCCCCATGTATCTACAAACTAAATGCAATGTCTTTATAATTGGTTCAATATGGATTTCATCAAGTTGTGTGTGATATAGAATTTTGTACTATATTTTCATTAGTTTGTAAAATACTAAGCATATTATTCTTATATTTATTCATGTACTTTAATGTGTCATGTTATAAATTTAATTTTGTTTCTTTCACATAAACAGATATCTCCAGTTAGACTCAAACTGTCACAATTGTTCTGATTTCATCCTTTTTATTGCTGGAGAATTTTCCACAGTATAAATGTACATTTTTCTGTATTCACTCCTCAGTTAATGGACACCTAAATTATTTATGTAATCCTTGGCTGTTGTGGGGAGTAACGCAATGAACTTGAACATGTTAATGACTCTTCGATAGACTTCATTTCCTTGAATGTATATAGAATAATAGCACCCTGAACATTTCCTGTTTGTACCAATGATAATGTATTATCCCTAACAACACTTTCCAATATGTTTAGGTCAAAAGAGATAATAAAATACTAAAGATGTTCTGTAAGTACAAAATAGGCTTCAGATTTGTTTATTCCTAACTGTAAACTATAAAATTTTAATTATTCTAAGATACCAGAAAATTTCTGTTGCTCTGAGACATTAACACTGTAGCTCTGGCTGACCTCAATTCACTATGTAATTGAAATCTCAAATTTACTATGAAAATGTCCCATAAAGCTGATTTAGGTCTTGATTTTTCTCTCTTCCTACCTCCATTTACCAAAGTTCTAGGTTCTAGGATTACAGATATGTACTAACATGCCTGGAAAAGTATTTTTTTTCCCTGGGGATTGAAGCCGTGGCATCATTCATGCTAGACAAATGTTCCATTACTGAGTTACATATCCCGGTAACAGACTGTAGTAACATGTTTACATCATATCTATTTTTTACAGCTTATCTGCTGGGATGCACTAAGGAAATAGCATGTTCTGCCACAGATAAAATTTTTTAAAAATTACTTACTAAATCTCCAATCTAAATTAAAATTTTTTTCTTTTCTTCTATTGAAATTAGATATTTTCCTCACGTAATATATCTTGGTTATACTCGCCCTTTTCTCATCAATTTCTCCCTACCTCCTTTTCCATCTAGATCCATTGCCTTTCTGTCTCTCATTGGAAAACAAACAAGTTTCTAAATAATAAAAATAAAATATGATATAATAAAATAAAACCAAAACTAACATATTGGAATAGGACAAAACAAACTGGGAGAAAAGTGCCCAAGAGAAAGCATAAAAAAACAGAGACCCACTCACTTGCACACTCAGGGATTCACAAAAACACTAATATGGAAAAGGTAATATATATGCAAAGGATTTGCACAGTAAAAGAGTATATATATATTTATATATATATATGTGTGTGTGTGTATACATAGTGTAGTATGTATAGTATACATAGTGTAGTATGTACAGTAAAAAAATTAATCGCCTTTTTAAAGGGAAAGCCCCGACAAACATCCTGAGACAAGGCACCTCCAAAGGTGCAGTTGAGTTTGTTTTCTGACAGCCATTACTGCTGACCCTGCAAACTACACTGAAGAGTACTTTGTTTCCCCAAGGAGTCTCCCTTGTAGAAAACTAAAATTTTATCTTCAAGTGGTTTTCAATTGGAGATAGATTCAGGATTAGGGGTTGGGGTGTGTGTTCACTTCCCCTTACAACTCTATTATCTGATTTGTTGTTCCTTTAATTAAGAATCTCCATATAAAATGAAATTTAAATGTTTTTTATTCATTCATAATAATTTTTATGACTATCATGTGATATTTTTAATACTACTACTACTTTCGTTTTCTGTTTTCCACATCTTAGGCTCTATCCCTGTTCTTTCATTTTTTTTTAAAGTTATATCATAGTTGATAATCTACAAAGTCTACTAGCTGATAAGCTACAAAGTCACACATGTTAATATTGTACTTCAAATATATTACTAAAGGGCTAAGAAAGAACATAAAGATTGAAGTACTTGGCTTTGATGCTAAGACATTTTTTCTTCCTCTCCATTATTGCCAACTTATATTTTTTCGCCTTTATGTTTGTATTTTTCATGTAATATATTCTGATCACAGTTTCTTCTACCCCATCTCCTCCCAGGCCCTCCCTATTTCTACATCCATCTAACTCCACAGTCAAATTTTTAAAAATGAATTAAAAAGGAAAGAAAAAGCACAAGAAACATACACACACAAACAAAGCCATAAAAAACAAAATAATAAACTGTAATACATAAGCAAAAGAACATCAAGATTAAAAAAAAAAAAACAAATGCCCAAAGAAAGCAATATGAGACTTCTGTACTGTTGGGCATGGGACCTACTCTTAAGGGTAGTTTATATACCCAGTGACTCTCCATTGGAAAAAAACTTATTTCTTTGCAAGTGACTGCTAGTTAGATAATAACTTCTTGGTTAGAGATGGGAGTTCATGTCCACTTCTCTCTCTCTCTCTCTCTCTGCATTAGAAATTTATCTGGCTTGAACTTGTGAAGGCCCTTTTCATGCTGCCTAAGTCTCTGCCAGTTCATATGTGCATGAGTTCTGTTCTGCATAGCTCCCTGAGCCCAAGAGAGGAATTTGATGGCATCCCACTCACAATTGAGTGTTACCAAGTCTCTCATTCTCTGCAGAGTGTCCATGCAGATTTCTGTATTAGCTCCCATCTAATGAAGAAGGAAACTTCCCTGATGATCTATGAGTGAGACACTAATCTATATGTGTAGCAGAATGTCATTATGAGTCATTTTATTATTATGTTCTTGCAGCAGAAAGATAGCATTTGGCTGAGGGCTGATAGCATCAGAGGCTGAGGGCTTATCTAGTCTCAGGTTCTTGGCTACCCAAGTAGTGGCAGGCATTTGTACAGTCTCATGGAGTAGGCCTCTAAAAATCCAATCAGATAGACAGGATGTTTTCAAATATAACTTTGAGTACTGGGTTCCTTAAGACTGCATTAGAGACCTCATGTGAAAGTACAAGTTACCAGTTTACATAATTTTTAAACAGAGGTTGTACTTCAGCAAATATGCGAGTATATGATATAGCCCCAGAAATTAATTGAGAACACTCTTAGTGTTTAAAACTTTACAGTTGAAGGAGTGTAATGGCAGTGCACAGATCATTTTAGGAATCTTCTTGATTATTCAGCTTCTGTCTGTTCTCACTGTTTAAGACAGAAGTCACGAAATTCTGCAAAATTTTTGGATGACACAACCATAAAGTGGGTTTATATAGTGTTAATTAGAATTAATATAAATAACAACTTAAAAATAGTGTAAATTTGACATGGATAAATTATTGGTGTTCATAATTTCACCATCTGGTAAGTAGTTCTTTTACAACTTCAAATAGTACTATAGAATGTATGAGTATTTCAACTGTTTTATGTGTAGAGGATATTTTCCCCTCAGATAATGTGTAAGGCAATATAAGACATCTCTAAGAACTGTTTGAGTGGAATCCAATTGATTATTTGTTTCTATGACTTAATTATGTCTTGCTTAAGATAGACATACATACTGAAGCAATATCTTCAAATTGTCATTCTTCAGTAATAACTCATATCAGGCTACTACTAGTCCATCCAATAAGAACTCACTGTCACAGAAGTCACTTGAAGTCAGAAAATTATTTAGTGACAGTTTTCATGTTGATTTCCATACCATGACACCAATAACTTTCTATTAGTTGATATTCTTTGAATGGATAGCAAAATTAAGTAAAATATAAACATGTAACCAGACATTAGTGACTATAGGTTCATCTCTCAATATAGGGAGAAGCAAAATACTCAGGATAAAACAAACTGTTCAGATAGACTACATCTTAACACCTAAATCCCTTCTCTTAGTGGAAAAAGAAACAAAAAGTAAAAAAAAAATCCTTAAGTGAGCCGGGCGGTGGTGGCGCACGCCTTTAATCCCAGCACTCGGGAGGCAGAGCCAGGCGGATCTTTGTGAGTTCAAGGCCAGCGTGGGCTACCAAGTGAGTTCCAGGAAAGGCGCAAAGCTACACAGAGAAACCCTGTCTCGAAAAACCAAAAAAAAAAAAAAATTGCATTTGTTTAGCCGGGCGGTGGTGGCGCACGCCTTTAATCCAAGCACTCGGGAGGCAGAGGCAGGTGAATCTCTGTGAGTTCGAGGCCAGCCTGGGCTACAGAGTGAGTTCCAGGAAAGGCACAAAGTTACACGGAGAAACCCTGTCTCAAAAAAAAAAAATCCTTAAGTGATAACAAAACTAACAACTACTAATCTTTGCTGAGATTATAGTTCATCTAAACTACAGACACAGAAGGTTGGATGGTACAGATTTCATCTTGTAAGAGAACTGAACAACACTGCAAACAGACTTTCCAATTTCATAGTTTACATTCTCAGTGTTGTTACATCCACAACACAAGATGTTAAAAGACTTGTTTTGCATAAATGCCATTTATTGGAGAAAATACAAGTGCTATGTAAAGAGAAATGATTTATGAGAAAGTAAAGAACAATAGTAAAACTGTCCCACTTCAGCAAGTAAGCAATGATAGTTATATCCTTAAAGATGTCACTATATCCATTACTGAGTAAGCACAGGCACAGA
The DNA here is from genome assembly GCA_902168325.1 of Peromyscus nudipes. NCBI lineage: Eukaryota > Metazoa > Chordata > Mammalia > Rodentia > Cricetidae > Peromyscus > Peromyscus nudipes. The sequence goes on along the minus strand of CABHPH010152416.1, from coordinate 169 downwards.
ATCAGTAATTGAAACATGAGTTCTCTCCATAATTTGATTAACAAAGATGTGCAAATAATAAATGAAGCATAATTTACATGTAATAAGACATTCTTAGTCAAAATAGTAAAATACAGAATGTATGACCCGTCCAGCAGGTCCAGTTATTCGCGGGTCTCGAGCCAGGAAT
>CABHPH010152414.1:0-40140 GCA_902168325.1 Peromyscus nudipes | reverse complement strand
TCTCAGGTAGTAGACCAAAACAGTATTCATGACAAACATTTCAGCATCCATTCATTCAATCATTCATCCATTTCATTGGTCATTGAGAAAGTGTCGAGGGGGGTCTCTTGGTGCTAGCTTTGATGTGAACTTGAAGAGCAAACTGGAAAAAGAGCTGGGTAAGGGAAAGTGAAGATTAAAATAGTAGTGGGGATCAGAGCCTTTGATTAACTCATAGGGAGCAGTGACCTACCAGGGTAGTGTTATGACAGGGCATCTACCAGTTGCATTAGTGCTGATGGCATGTACCACTCAGGAAGGGGAAGCTGTATAGTTAGTGGACAGAGACAATTCTAGGTCCATGTGAAAATTTCAGATCTGCCTCAGTGCTGGCACATGGCTGTCAGCCCAGGCCTCAGTTCTTACTTCTGTAAAATAAAGTGATGAAGCCAACTGTTGGAATATTGTCTGTGACACCATGATCAGGAATGGAACAGACCTTCAGTTCTTATAGTTCAGCCAGTCCTAAAGGACTAGATCTGAGCCTGTTCATAAACAAGGTGGGCTCCAATAGTTTAAGAATCCTGGAAATGAGAGGTCATGAAAGGAAGCAGCAGATGCCTTAGTGTCTTGGTTAGAAGACAGAAACATCTGAAAGTCTACAAAACCCCATTTGGGGTGCTAATCTAGATCTGTTAAGGCTCAAGATAGAACTCTAGTTGAAAACAAAGAATGGCAAGCTCTATATGCTCCTGCGTGGTACCATTTTGAAAACATAGTCTCAGTACTAAGAGTGCTTTGCACTTGAGTTTATTGAGTCACATTATTGACTTGGCAACCTAGGTAATAGGAACCAGAAAACGAGGGTGCCAGCATTACAGATAACTTCTCTCATTTCACGCAAGGACTTGGGGTTGAGTTTTTGTTGGTAGGGCTGACACAGAGTGACGCACCTGGACTTGGGCAGGCTCATTTGGGCTTCCCATCTCTTCAGGCCCCATGAGTCTAGGTCAGATCACTTGCAAACACAGAGGTTGTGAGAAAGTTCCATGTCATACTTAGTAGCCTTCAGAAAGGTTAATAACAGTTGTTAGCTGACTTACTGAATCCCCACACTAATGTGAGCTCAGTTTTATGCCCCAAATATTGCAAGGGAGGAGAAAGGCAAGAATATATCATTAGACAATTTTGATAGTTGCTGGGAAAAGCCCCTACCCCAAGTTTCCACAGTGTCCACCCTCCCTCCTGTTGCTACAAGGGAACTTACTGTCTAATTTAAAGCCTTTCCAACTCCAAGTACTGCTATATGAAACATAGATAGCCCTGGGAGAGAGATTAGGTCAAATGTGCCATTGCTTCAGTAATTGCCTGAATGATTTTTTTCTAATCATCACTTTTGTGGAAGATATTTGAGCACAGAGTGTGTAACATGTTGCAGTTAAGGTGGAGTAAGGAGATCAGGATAGATTTAAGGCTGCAGAACTTATTTAGAGGCAGCCTTCCTAATGACACTATAGTAAAGGAGAACTTGGAACTCTGGTTCTGAAGGGAATTCCCAAGAAACTATAGAGATCAGAACATGGAGGAGGAAGACACTGTGGGCAGAATCAGTGTTGGTGTCTCACACCTGGCTGACCCCACTCTTGGAGAACTGGAAGATCACAGTGGGTAAGAACACACCGTGTGTGTATAAAGGAACTAGCCAGGTCCCTGGCTTAGGACATTGGTCCATTTCATACATCCTTTTATGTTGCTAACTGCTTATGGTAGAGGACTCATGCACCAGTTGAAAGCAAAACCATATTGAGCAAATGTACCAAGGAACACTCCATAAACCTAACGAGGAAAAGAAGAAGTGTGTGCCAGGAGCCTAGAAAGTGGAACAGTGAGGAGGTTATAGCTGTCATGTTTAGTTAAACTGTTGATACTGGCGGGCCGTGGCTGAGGGCCCCTCCATCCATTCTCTCCTTGTATCAGTGGTAATGGTTCCTTGGTGTGCTCTTCTCCGTTAACAAAGATATTCCCCAAAGTTAAATGCAGAGAGCAGAATCGACAGAGAAATACTTTTATTATTTCCTCTCTTCTGGGAATTCTCTCCATCCAGACATGTTATTTATTTAAATCAGGATTAGTCCCTGGCTGGTAAATGGATTGGAAGGGAAGTACTCGAGGACAGAGAGGAAAGTTGCAGAGCCTCCCAATACCCATGCTTTCAGACCTACTCCAGGAAACCCATGGCATGCAGTACTTGGGGAAACTTCTGATACCATCTTCCCCTCATAGTATTCCTCCTAAGCCTGCCCATCATGGTGCTAATAAGCTGAAGCTTGCCCAAAGCCTTCAGTCTGTTCCTGAAGAGAGATCTGGACACCAAATTCAGCTGGGCTTTGAGATCCTGAATTCTTACCGAGTTGCTGAAGATTCCCCTTATACATTTGAGATTATCCTCACTGATCCATTTCATAATGCTATCAGAAGAAATCTCGACACTTAAGTGAGGTCACCAAATCAATCCTCCAGCACAGGGAGATGAGTGGACTACCATCTGCAGGCCCCCAAAGCCATAGCTTTCAAAGAGCCACAAGTTCCACCACACTTATTGGTGGCTGTCTGTGTGCAGCCTGGAAAAGGCACAACACTCTCCAGTCCACTATGACCGTGAATACACACAATGTTGATAAAACTCATACCTAATTAACAATTTAGTGCAGTCAAAGAATATTCAAATTCCTCAATATACCACACCACAGGTTTAGCGATACCTCACTATGATCTCGGTTACCCAGGAAGCAGAGAGAAGAGGATTATGTATTCAAGGCTAGTTAGGGCAATATGAGAACCCCGTCTAAAAATAAGAAAGTAAACCATGTGTATCTTCTGTTCAACATTGTACTGGAGGCTCCTGCCAGTGGGGAGGGAGAGAGGGGAAGGAGGGCAGAGAAAGAGAGGGAAAAGGAGAATAGAGGATGGGGGAGGGGAAGAAAGGAAAGAGGGGATAATAAGGGACAGGAGGGAGAGGAGAGAGAGAATTATCCATCCATTTTGTAAAGAAAGAAGTAAAACATTTTATTTACATGTGAAATGATCTGTCCTAAAACCATAGCTACATCAAAATCTACAAAGAGTACCACATGACTCCATCAACATAGAAGATATAGGATTAATGTAACAAAACAAGTTTTAACATTCCTTATCCAGAAAGAGATACAAATAAACTGGCTTTACAGGGAGTAGGTAGATGAATAGAAGTGTAGTCCATAAAACTGAAAGCAAGCCTTCACAGCAAGTCATTTCCGTGTGCTTATTTAGACCCTCAGATTCCCTTCCCCGACCCTGTGTGTTGGCATAAGCATCTTTCCTCCTCTGGGGGCAAAAAAGCAGAATTTTGTCTTGTTTTATTTTACAAAGCCCTTTGGTTCATTAGTGACGCTAAATGCCCAAGGCTATTGTGTTCTGAGCCTGTAGTGAACAGTCTCCAAACGCTGCTCCTGAAGATCAGGTGCAGTATCAGAGCACCAACATTGTAGCTCAGGAGTCCTGTTCTAACTTCCTGTCCAGTCTCTCATGCTCTAGGGGGTAGCCATACTCCTCTAGAGGTGATTGTTTTACTTTAAGGTGTTCTTTTGATAAGGTATGAGACATTTTGTCCCTCGATTGAACACCCCAGAACTTGGTTTATACAAAAATATCCTCAGAATTGTTTCCCTATAGGACAGACCCCAAATCTATTGGATTTGCTTCTCCAATGCCCCTCCAAATTTCATATGCTCTTTAAAAATTAATAATAACCACTGAGTCCACTGGTGCTGCCTGTATGTAAATGGGTAGAGGACTGTATCCTAGAGCATGAGGGGTCTCCCAGGGCTTGTATTCCTGGAGAAAACTGACTCTCCCTCCCCCATCAGCTAGCAGTTGCCAGTAGCTCCTCAGGTACAGCTGGGACTTCATGAGCCCTTCCCCTATGGATGCTGAGATTTTTGCTGGCTTGCTCTTGTGCAGCTCTTGTGTGTGCAGTCCTAGATGCAAAGGCAGAAGAAAATTAATTAAGAAAGGAGAAATTTACACCAAGTCTTAGCAAAACCATATAGCCTATTGTATAATTGCAGCTTGATAACTAACTAGTGAAGGAAAATCTTGAGACAGTGGGAAGCTGAACACTTAAATGCTCGCCCAGCGTGGACCAGGCAGCTCAATCTGAAATCTTACAGCTTAGAACCTTCTCCTCTAGATCTTGATAAGTGCATGGCACTTTTCCTGAACGAAATGGTGTTCAGAGCTGTGACTAAAATGACCAAGCTCTGGAGATTCAGGTTTTGCTCAGCCTATTGTGTGTAAGGCCTTGAATATTTAATTGGTAAAGTATTGGAATTTGTTTTAAAAATACAGAGGAGTGTGTCATAGCTGGAGCTCATGACGCAGTGAATGATAGAGCCAAGAATGCACATATAACTTAGGGTAAAAAACAATAATGAGACCCCATAAAAAGTAAATAACCATGCTATGAAAGAACCTACACCGTTTGCACCTTCGGGCTTTGCTTACAATTTGTGGAAGTGGAAAGCAAAGGAAGCAGTAACTAGCCTCGTGCTCGTGCTTCATGCCATGAGCGTTCTCTGTACACAAGATTTTATTTGTCTTCATTGTAATCAAAGAGAGCCCCTCCTCCTAAAATTATTTAAAAGGAAGGAAACAAAACCCAGCCAGCTATAAAGAGCAGCCGGCAGGGGTTTGGAGCAGGCTTCCCTGGGCTGAGCCTGACGTCCTGCTGTTTAATGATGTTCTTGACTTCATTTCAAAGCTGATGTTACTGTCTTAAAAACCCTGCCTGGCAGCTATAATTATTTCAGTTTTATTTACTGAGAAGTCATCTCCCATCATGTTAGATAAGTGGATTCTAGATTTTCCGAGTGACCCGTCACCTTCTCTTATGAGAATGAATGGTGTATATATTGAAAAGGAAACACAGTGAGAAGTCTGCGTGATAGGGATTTCTGAAACTTGGGTCTTCCAGTGACTGTGTTTTCAAAGTAGGGAAGTCAAGGCAGGTTCGATCCTTAGGCTGTCTTCTGTAAATTGGGAATGGTAACAGCTGTGTAGCTGCCTTGGAAGGTTGGGTCAGCTAAGATGCTTGTCAGGAAAGTACCCTGGATTTTCAAGGCCATGGTTGAAGTCCTTATCTTTGTGTGGGTTTCTGGTCCACAAGATGTCCCAGTTACCGGTGATACTTTCTAGGAAACCTTGTTAGTTGTTGTTTTTTGTTGTTGTTGTTGTTTTTAAATAAAATATGAGTGTTCTGTTTGTTTGTTTTCTGTAATACACTTGGTTTTCTTTTTCTTACAATTACTTCTGGAATTTGGTCTGTGGGACAGGTTTTTCTTCTGCCTTTGAATGAAATGCTAGCTTTTTGTCAGAACATTCTGCTCATTATCATGTGACTGGTCACTTCTGACTAGTCACCTGAGTCTCAAAATCATCTTTGTTCATATAAACATTTATAGTTGAACCCAGAATCTGAAATTGACCCTCCAGTGATACATCTTTTGGTACTATCTGGATCTTGCTACAGCTTGGCTACTGTTCTAGAAACTTCTCTTCTCCTTTTCCCTAAACCTCCTACTAGGTGAGCTGTGTGGCCAAGGGAAGAGAAGCAGGTTCAGGGTCACATGGACTTGGCTGGTCCTGCTCTGGCCCTGGTTGGTTCTTCCAGTAGCAGATGTTGAAGGCTGGCCTTGGTTCTCCATAACATGCTGCATGGACACCTCATGGGCACCTCATGGACACCACATGGACACCTCATGGGTACCTCATTGACTCCTCATGGGTACCTCATTGATTCCTCATGGGCACCTCATCAACACCTCATGGTTGGTTCTCATCACTGGAGTTGGTCTTGAGGATGGCAAAAGAGTCTTCTAAAGCTGTTCACTTCAGATCCCCATGGTAGGCCTGGGATTATGGGAACTTCTTGCCAGCTTCTTCTTGTCACTAACAGGAGCATCGGAGACTAACTCTTGCTACCTTGTGTTGCATTTGGCCTTCACCATCTCCATGGAAATAAGTATCTTTGCCTTCTAGATAATGATCCATAGTTAACAGACTCCTTCAAGCCTCTTTTAGTCAGCTGCCTAACAAACAACTTCCACCATAGTATCTTACTTGTTAACTTTAATCCTTAAAGTGGAGAGGTCATATGCCAGAGGCCTTGTTCCCTAGGGCTTGGGGCATTGGAAATAAAAGTGTTAGAAATTGAAAGGGTGTAAACTTAATCCAGCTGTGGCACACACTTAGAGGCAGGCCGTTTAGAGCTGATTAGATTGGGATGCCCCGTGACTGAATCTCAGAGTCTTCATAAGAAGGGAGACATTGGACAAATAAACATCGTGTTTCTTACTGTGTCTTAGCCCAGACCACTTTGAGTCTCTACTTATAAGAAGGCCATAGCCACGTAGTCCCTCACTCTTAAATGTCCAGTACTATAAACTAACCTAAACCTGATTTATTTATAAAATTACCCAGCTTCAAGCACTCTGTTATGGTAAGAGAAAGTGAACTAATACACAAAGTTATCAAGTGGAACATGGAGTTCCTCTCACCTGTGTGAGATGAATGGTAATTTCCTACCCCTTGGTTTAAAGCATTGCATGCATACCTGAAATTTTTCTTTGTAGAAATCTGCATTTGCCATTCATCTCCAAATCCTTCATACACTGCATCTAGCATTTCCCTGTCTTTGATACTATGGAGAGATATGCTGGGTCTGTAAATGCGGTTCATAGCAATTTCTTGCTTGATACTCATCTCGGACCCTGGCTACCCATTAGTTCCTATTGTCTTGTGAGTTCCACTGAGCTTAAAAGAATCCCATTTTAACATGTTGTTATATTTGTATCAGTGTGTTTCTGAGATGTAGCCTATGGGAAACTACTTCACAGATGTGTTCCAGAACCTTCAAAGAAAGAGAAAACCCCTGATGGTTTATATTGGGAAATACAGAGAAGATTTCAAGTTCTAAGCAGTTTCATTGCATATGAGAACATTAGTCACTGTGCAATATATAATGAGAAATTCTCATTGATGCTTTTAAATCAAGTGCTACTCAAATATACCGTCCCCTCAATTTAATACCAAAGCCTCTCTGTTTTATTAAGTTATACACAATAGAACCTTCTGGATGAATGAACAAAGGAAACTGCTGCTGAAGCTTCCACTGGGTTAACTGAGTATGTTCACATACTTTTCAGTTTTCCTAAATTAAAATTGTTACTCTTTCCCAGAATGAATTAACTCTTAATTAAAGAAATGAGCCTATCTTTATATTTGCATGTGTTTTAGGGCCAGTCAGTACTTGCCCCATGGGATTAAAAGATAATCACAAATAATCCTCTTGTTCTACTTATGATAAATAGTAAAAAGTTAAGGTAAGGCATATAGTCCACTGCAGCTGACATTTAGAGTGTCCCATAGTCTATCTAGACTTTGAGAGCATAACTTCGGTGTGATACACTGGTAGAGAATGGATTATTCCCACATGGACTAAGTTTTGTACCATCTATATTTTTTTGTTTGTTTTTATCAGAGCTATAAGCCCTATTGATTTTAGTTAATTTAAATATCTCTAAAATTGGGTAGGCACTATTGACCGGCTCTTAGACATTATTTTTCTGCATGTTTCTCAAATGTGGATTCTAACTTATTGGATGTGGAGTTATTTGCCTGACCCATCTATTGCCTTGTATTTTAATTATGATTGGCTTTGAACTTGATTTTCAGTTTCAAATTTGGCTCACGTTTAGCAGAACAACATTGGATTCTTGCTTAGCATGCTCCATTTTCCTGGGGCATGCTAGCTTGAGAACTCTGAGTCCCACATTCTGTAAATCCTCTCCCCTGGGCCCAGAAAGTCTTGAGTTGTGCTGAGAGATGCTGAAGCTGGGTTGAGGAGCATAAAACTCCTGTGAGAGTTCAACATATGCTTGTATGAAAGCTATATTGTTCCACTGCCAAGTAGATACTGTGTAGTTTATGTACTGTCCATAGCCACTGTTTTCCACTTACATCTGCGAACTGGGTTTGGAGCTTAGCTTATACTAGTTGGTCAGCCACGGCTGTTCCACTTGAGTTGATGAAACGCACAGCGTAGACCCACACACATTGTAATGTGAGTGTTCACAGTCCATCTGTCTGCTTTTGCCTATTACATCTTATGCTTTGTATCAAGATAGTGTCAATTTATTCCATTCTGAATATTGTGACCACATTTTCTAAGCATTCAGATAATGAAAAGGAGGGTGGTTATCATAGGAAATCCAGCAGCCCCGAACAAAAGTGATCGTTGATTTTAATGATGGCTCAAAGGACTCATCAGACTGGATTTGGAAGATGAATAATCGAAGCAGAGCACATTGTATAAGATGCAGAAAAAACTGTGGAACTGGGCACAGTAGAGAAGGTGTTATCAAAGCGTGGAGACTGGATTGTATAGTTCTGATACTGATCCAAGTTTTCTTGTCTCCCAAACAAACAGCAATGCTCAGATGACTGTGGCCCCTGCTGGATTGTCTTGGTTCAGCACACAAATGAGCAGTGTTGCCTTTTGTAATTGCTCTCTAAAGGTGATTAAAGTTACATTTCTAGTCCCTGGTTCACAGTGGCAGTTAAAAATGTCCTAGAGGGCAAACAAAGGGAGACTCTCAGGGTGACAATGTATTGACCTCCTACTCAGTAGAGTTCACTATGTCAGGTCTGTCTAACCATGAAATATCAAGTGATTTCTCAAATTATCAAGATATTGTTCCCTATAGCACTTTATCACTTGACCATGGAAAATGGAGCTCTAATGGTCTTCTCAATCTTTATGAAGATTTCAATAAGACTTAAAACATTGTTACTGTTCTTTCTAAATCAGGAGGAGGCTTTTCTGATCTGTATTTGTGCATACGATCTGGATGTGTGCATATGACCTGTATGTATGTATCCCCTGTATGCAGGGGATAGTGCAAATGGACACACACGTTAGAAAATTCCAGCCACTAGACAAGCTCCTTATGGAGAAAATGAAGAGATCTTGCCTGCTAAAAAATCTTCTACACCTTGCCCATAGGGATGATACAAAGAAGTGTAATATACACCTGTGAACCAAGGCTTTGTCATTGAAAGCTCTGGGTTGCTTCTCACTTCTGTAGACATACAGAAGTAACTGAGACTTTATAGAAATGGAAGGAATTTTAAATATGTTTGTCCACACAATAGGTATCTATCTGATGTAGAACCTATTAAACTGTTGCCTAAATCATCTTGGGAACGTGTGGAATGAGGAGAATATTCCTATCTGAATTTAGAGTGTATTGAGGAGAATGGAGAAAAGAGTTGGAGTAAAAACAGAGGTTTATATGGTGTGTCTCCAAACCTCCACCATCTTTGCAGAAATCACAGGCACCTTGGAAAGGCTAACCATTTACCCTGGAGTTGCCCCAGGTTGTGTGCCGAAAGTAGCAAAGACACGGGCTCATGATTTGGAAGTATGGCTACTGCAGAATGGAAAGGGGGAGAAAACGTCACCAGGATAGCCAAGATGCACAGATTCTTCTCACTATAACTGTGACTTGCTTGGAATCCACCCTCGATTTAGACGTTTCATTTACCTCTTTGCTTCAGAACCACTGGCCCAAGAAGGAGAAGTTCTGCTTGCCATGGCCTCTCACGTGCTTCTCGGTGTTTTGATAAATGATGGCTGTGTTGAATATGACTTACCTATATGATGTTTATAGATTGAACAGCTCTGATTGACATACTGCTGTCTGCTTAGAGCAGCTGTGTAGATGCAAAGGGGAATTAAACATACCTGGGAACCTGGAAGTGGAACCTTTCAAGTCTAAACTCTTTCTGCTCCTAGTGGGCAGATTTCTCAGTCTTTCTTGTTGGGATGCTGAGTTGAGTGGGAGTTTGGCTTGGTGTCACCACCAAGTGGCATTGACACCAAAGTGGTACAGTAGAGTGTGTGGGCTTAATAAGAACCCAGGCTAAAGTCACACAGAAGCTGATGGCCAGAGAACTCAACTTTACCCCTGCCTTGAGGAACTGAGAGTCCGAAAAGTTGTAAACAATTCAGAGACACGTTAGTAGAAAAGGCGGTGAAAATAGACCTGTGTGTCCTGGCTGAATCCAAAGACTTCTTTGTTGTTTTTATTGTCCACAAGTAATAACTGTTTCTAGTGCATTTTTTTTCACTTTTTAAAAAAATACACACCTGCAGAAGGACATGCATGCACACACACGTGCATGCATGCACACACACACACACACACACACACACACACACGCACACACGTATGCAGAAAGAACATGCAGTAATATAAACCACAAAATTTAAAGATCAAATTAACAGTTTCCAAAGACAAAAAAAAAATGGCTAATCAGAGGACAGAAACATTTGAAAATATATCTATATTTTCACATATTTATTTAGTCCTTATATTAATTATTGTTAATTACTGTTATTAATAACTGAAATCTAATAAAATAATTTGTAATTTTATACTATTTTTATATTTTATATTAAAGTAATAATTTTTGTAATTATGTTATAGATAAAAGATATATAATGTATTTTATTTATCTATATAGATATAGATATAGATAATTCTTTGTTATAAATTTTGTGTGTATTCCATGTTGCTGGCCAGCTACAGCCTTGGTTGGCTCCCCAAAGCTTGCTTATGCTTTTCCTGATCCTAGCTTGCTTTGAGGTAGGTCAACAAATACAGTCTCATTAATTACCTGGTACTTGCAATTTTCTGCACTGGTCCCTAATCTTTGTTTCAGCCTTAGCAGTTACAGGTAAGAGTACAATCAGTCAGTACTTCCTAAGTCTCTTGTATTCCATCCAGTAATCTTTTGGTTTGAAATGTATTATCTCCCTTTCTTATTCCATGTATCCATTTAAGTGGGAGAGGGGCAAACTTGTCTCCTTGCATGCACGTGGAGGGCAGAGGACAACCTGTGGGCTTTGGTTCTCTCTTTGCACCAAGTCCTGGGGATTGAATTCTGGTTGCTAGGCTTGGCGTCAGGTACCTTTACCTGCTGAGCCATCTCGCAGCACCCATCTCACTTTTTGACTGTGCTATTTGCAAAAAAACAAGACAACGTCAAGGTTTTAATAGTCTGCAGAACTAGAGTTACACTAGCCATCCATAAATCCAGTGTGAGGGTCGTCACCACTCTTCGAGATCTGGAAGTTGACCAGAAACTGGAATGTCCTTCAAGTAGTTAGCAAATGAAGCTTTTCCTTTGGTCATTCTGCCCATCTCTCACTTTCTCTCAACAACCCATGAGTTTTCTGGGTTCCTAAGCCTTTACAATATGTCATTTCCTCACTATCTATTTCTACTTCCATGAAAAAGCAAATCCTCCATCCCTCCCTCACATACTGTAAGCCTCTCTGTGCTTATGACAGAATATTCCCATTGCTGTCACACATGGGAATTCGATTTATGTCTCCACATACTTCAAGTTCCAATGACAAAGTCCATCCATCAGCGTAGACTCCTTTAGACCATTTTCTGAATACTCATCTCTCGGTACCCCTAGATTTCTCACTCTGCTGTCCTCTGCATCTCATTAAGTTTTGTTTGTGAAATGCACTCTGGGCTTCTGTCTTCCCTTGTGTTTCACCAACTGCTGCTAACAAAGGCTGTGGTGATAGGGACTATTCCCTGAATATCATCAATTGGTTCCTATCAATGCTGGTGTATGATATACATGAAGTGGGAGTAGGCACATGCTGAGAGGTCTTCTTCATCTTTCCCCAGGATGACTGTTCACAGGGATGACAGGTCACAAAATCCTCCTCTAGAAGAGGAAATCAGATAGCAGAAAAATAAATTGTTATTCCAAACCCTGACTCATTGGTGAAGGTTGTGGGTAGCACCTTGCTCCCCTGGCTCCATATGGCATCAAAGTCTAAGACATATACACTCACATACAAACATGTACACAGACACACACATATCAAGAAGAGGGGTTTAGACTAGACGTTCTTTATAAATTTGATGCCAGTACTTTTTAACTGCCTAAAGTTAGAAAATTTGCCACTAAGTATCTATTTATGAGTTGAGAATGAATTCCACACACATACACACACACACACACACACACACACACACACACACACAAAACCTCAGGGATTTTTTTTCCCCTACACCGTCCACCAACCCATTGACAATTTCTAATCACTTGGTGGTCATCGTCTTGCAAATGAAGCATAGCACAGACGCACTGTCTGCCCTACTTAAATTTATGAAAAGCCACTGAAAGAAAATGTAGGAAGGAAATGAGCCATGGTGAGGCTTTGTGTGAGCAGGGAGGGCAGCTGTGGCTAGCTGGCTTGCTCAATCCCTTGGATTCTCAAAGCCAAGAGAAAATTTATCCTCTTCCACCGAGACATAACTGTACTCCTTTTGGTCATTAATCTGTGAAGTTGATGTCTGCCATGGTAATTCATCAAACATTTTTGTGGGGTGAGTCTGGTGGTTGCCTCCTGGGGCATTTGCCTTTGAAATTCAAAGCAAGGTTTTGTCCCCTGGGGATGAAGTGGCTTTGTTGCTTGCTGCCTGCACATCTGGAGGCAGAGTTGCTGCCCTGTCCCTGCCCTTGCCTGTGCCTAGCACAAGACCGAAAAGCAGCCATCTTGAGGAACTGCCTGTGTTCACCAATCAGCTCTGATACCTAACCAGCCTGTGAGCAGTGGAGGGGTAGGCACTCTTCCTAAGGGAACTTTTCCTGCCTTGCCTTTGAGCCCAGAACAAGGGCAGTCACCATTTTGGGGGATTTTAAATTTCTTTTTTTTTTAAGCAAAGAGTCAGTACGTTAACCATTGTGAATAATGAGTGGGATCTTTAAGTTATGCATCTCTCCCATCTGAAGATCATTTAGAAGACAGTCCTGTAATCTATGGGTCTGATCTGAATTTATAAGTGTGTGAACTGATAAGAATGGGTGTTCCTGTAGTGAGCTAGCCCTCAAGCTCTGGGCTAGATTGCCTCTCTAGGAACTTCCCTTTGGCCCTTAGATGAAGACTTCCTATAAACCTCCCAGTCCTCTTGGGGCTGGGTCCTGCTCCCTTGTAGGCCCTCGCTCTTACTTGGTGCTCTGTGCCTTGTTCTACACCTTACTCTTCCCTCAGAGGCTGTCCCTCAATTTCTGGAGAGCTTCATCTCCTTCATGTGGTGCTATGAGCCCCAACTGGGAGCCCCTGCACGTAAATCTTTGTGAACTTGGCTTCTTCTGTTAATGAGCTTTGAGGCCATTTAACAAGTCAAACACATGCACAGACCAGTCACTTGCTGTCATTTGTCAGTACACCACCTTCTCTGTAATGCTTGGATGGTTCCCATTCTGTCACTCCCTATATCCCTTCCCATCCCGTCTTCCCTGTATCCTTTATGGTTTTTACTGCTGTGACAAAATACCCAAGCAATTTCAGGAAAGAAGGGTTTATTGGACTCACAGTCCATCACAGTGGGGAAGCCCTGGTGGTGGGGAGTCAGCTTGAGGCATCTTAGCTGGAATAAGTGAGCAGAGAGGGTTGACCACTGATGCTCATCTCGGGTTCTTCTTTATTCTTCGGTCTTACACTCCAGCCCATGGAGTGGTGCCACCCACATGCAGGCTAGGTCTTTTCTACTCGGTTTAATCTTTGTGGAGACACCTACACAGATGGATCCAGAGGAGGCGTGTTTCCATGGTGATTTGAAATCCCAACAAGTTGACAGTGAGGATTAACCATCATGCTTCCCTTCCCTCCATCCCTTCCTATCTCCTCTCTGCGCCCCCTCCTCTTCTCTTTTATCCTTTCTATCTTATTTCTCCTTCTCTCTCTGTCCTCCCATCCTTTCCTTCCATCCCACCTCTACCTCCACTAAGTAAACTCCTGAAGAGCAAGCGTCAGGATCATCTTTTGTGCGATGATCTGTCAACAGCAAACGTTCAGTAATTTTGCTCAAATAAGTGATTGCCTTGTTCTTTCAATGTTTGGCTGAAGGTAGAATGCCATTTGCTGTCAAATATATATTACTTTTTATATTAACACATTCTTAGATTCATGAATCTTATGTGTAATTCATTCTTACACATTTATCTTCTAATCAGCTTCCTAATCCAGTTGTTATTTCTTGAGTATCTATTACATAAATAATAGTATCTATTACATAAATAGATGTCAGGACAGTACATATGTCAGAAAAATTTCAGCCAGGTAAACTACATAATTAAATGGAGGAACATATACTCAAAAAAGATCCTGTTTTATAATAAATATTTGTCTAAATTCCATTTTTTTTTTTAGCCAAATGAGTTTCTTTCTACTTTGCGTGCACTCAGTAAGGCTCATTAGCCCGCAGAGGTACCTTGTGTCCATTTAAATCATTACTTTATTCTAAGTGTATGGGTGGTTAGAGTGCCTCATTACTTTATTCAAGATCAATCTATCTATCTGTCAGTCTGTCCATCTGTCTATCATTTAATATCTATCTATCTATCTGTCTGTATGTATGTCTGTCTATCTATCATCTGTCATCTCTATCTCTTTCAGTTGTTCAGTTAACGTTTTGGGCATCCTGTGAGGCAAGCTGAGGACTTAACTCCCTACCCAGGTTTCCACAGCCCTGCAACTCTCATCTGTCTCCTGAGGGCTTTTTCTCTAGCACGTCACCTCTCTGTCCTGGATCTTCTCTGCTTTCTACTGACAGTGACTTTGACTTGATCTGTATTCCCGCCATGTGTATTTGTCTTGAAAAACACAACTCAGTTCAAACTTCCCCGAGAAGGAGGGTGTATTTTAGAACCCATCAAGGGCTTTGCCAGTATCACCAGTCACATAGGTAATGAGAGAAACATAATAGCAGTCAATAAATTACCACTGATTGATAGGTGTCGAAATTGGGTTGTCAGTTCCAGACAGTTTGCTGAGGCAAACCAGGGCTGGTCAAAGACTGTTGGATGTTCAGCCTCCCCCACAGATCAAGTCCAGGCAAAGCTTCGGGGAAAGGCGGTGAAAGGCAACAATCCCAGCAGCAGGGCTATTATTAATCTCCGTAAGTAATTAAGTGTTGTCCAGTGTTCGATTGGACGGGAAATCCTACTTTTCAACTCTTTCCCATTGGAATGCCCAAGAGGCTGTCAGCAAGTAAGAGGAAATGCCGAATTGGCTTGCAGTTGCCTGAGGAGAGGAGCTTAAATTCCTAGATTTATGGCTGTTTTACCTGCAACTTTTTATTTTGCTTTTACTTTTATGTAGTGACGGAGTGTACTGTATTTCAGTTGGTGATACTTAAGCAGTTGAAGGGTGCTTTAAAAATAAGTACCAACCACTTTATCTCTGTGTGTGCACACTGGTCTTTATTGCGTGCTTCATCACAGGCAGGGTCCTAGGAGCCCCACGAAGGTGTGATCCCTTCCGAGGGGGGCCTTAGAGTGAAAGAGGCACCATTTATGGTGTGAATGGCCCATCTGAAATCTCTGAACTCAATTGTGCTAGCTTTTTAAATTCTTACAGCAGAGAAAGAGGCAGGCAGGAGATGGTTAGGATTCTGCTTTGAGCTGGCCTAACTATCATTCCTTCCAGCTTTCCATAATTGCCCCACAAGTCTATAGAACTCAATGAACTTATCTATGGAATTAGAATAAGCATTCAGAGTAGAGACTGTTCAGCTTCACATTCAATTTTCCACTTTCAGTTTTGAATATATTTTTTTGCACTTATGTTCCACAAAAACCCCAAATCCAGTTTCCTGCCTCTAAAGTAAGTCAGTGAGTTGAACTCTGTACCTTTGAACCACCTGCAGCCTCTGAATTCGTGTGCAACAAGAACCATGGAGACTATCCAAGTGAACTTGGGTATCTAAAGATCACAGGGACAAAGAGGAAATGCTCTCATCCTTTCAAGCAGGCCTTTGTCTGGGGGAAGCCTGTGAGAGCCTCGTGTGTCTCTCACAGTCCAAGCTTTTCCTTGCTGCCTCACTTGAGTCTCTGTCCCCCAACTTCCCGCAAGGCTCACTCACTTCACCCTCATTTTCTCATCAGAACTTTGGCTTAATGAGTCCTCATATCATTTTCCAAAGTTGGGTTTGAAGTGTGAGTCTACCTCATAGATCGTAAACACCTGTCAAGTCCCCACAGTGAGTGCCCAGTGAGGATTCCACTGCGAATATTTGTCTTCCATAACTCACTTTGTCTTTGGTAGGTTTTACTTCAGGAAGTGTCTAATAACAATAGTCAAAACAAAGAAGATGAAACCCAAGAGGACTTTGAACACTTGATTAGACTTGGAATTTCTTCCAGTCCAGTGTTGGTCAATAGTGTGCAATTATTTTAAATGATTTTATGTGCTTGGGATACATGCCTGTTATTAGAAGTGCTTGCTTTTATTTTATTTATTTATTTATTTTTTTGGTTTTTTGAGACAGGGTTTCTCTGTGTAGCTTTGCACCTTTCCTGGAGCTCACTTGGTAGCCTAGGCTGGCCTCGAACTCACAGAGATCCACCTGCCTCTGCCTCCCCAGTGCTGGGATTAAAGGTGTGTGCCACCAACGCACTTGCTTTTATATTAATCTCACCTAAACTCAGCTAGAATATTCTAATGTGAAGAGTCCATGTGCCAATATGTTCTTGGCCTTTATGTGGGTTACAAAGTAGGTGTTCCACAATTCTGTATGGAAAGTATAAGTGACGGATTACCTTAGAGCCAAATCAGAGTATCCTGCTGAAGAAAATATTTAGACACCTTCCCCCCAGCCCCCAGGTACCAGTTTCTAACATTGCTCACCTGTTTTCAGGTACTATGAATGGATCTATTTTTGATGGTTGGGAAGTTAGATGAAAAGTTAGATGGTTGGGAAGTTAGATGAAAAGAAGTGTGTGCAATAAGAAGGGTCCATAAGTGGACACCGTTTCACTAACTGCTTGTGGATAGTTATTGAGGAGACTTTTCTGTTTTATTTGGTAGCTGACATCTTACTGGAGAAGCATGTTTTCTGTGCTTGCAAGACCACTGGTTAATTCCATTATTATGTCATAGCCTATGTGTGAGATTCAGAATTTACCATGAATATATTAAAATAATATTACAATTTTATAAAATTTGTTGGCAGAATTTGTAGCATAGAATATCTACATTTTAAATATGTAGTATCTGTAATACTGTAGGCAAAATTAAGAAAAATATACTGATAATATTCTACAGTCTCACTAATGTCTTTATTCCCTGTGAATAGGAAGAAATTTTATGATCTAGTAGAAATAGAAGAAAAAATGATTAAAGATGTGACTTTGCAAAATCCGAATTGTAGGTGAGCATGGGAAGTTCAAAGTTATTAGAATGAAATAACTGAAAATCAAACTGACTGTTGAGAAGCTATAAAATTTGGAATTAAAAAGAAATATTAATACTTTTTGGATAGGATGATACTATCTTTCATATATTCTCTTTCCAGAAGTAATTTATTTCAGTGTTTCTAGAAAGCAATTTATAGTGGTTATTCTTTGGTTCATCAGTTCCATTTTTAGGACATGATCAAAGATACAGTTAAAGGTGCATGCAAGTGTCTGGAAGTAATTCATCATAGCATTGTTTATATTGAGGGCAAATTATGATCACCCCAAATACCTAGAAACAGGTAAAGTAATCAGACATGTGATATATTCAGTTGTTAATTCTTCAATCTACAAAATTAATTTTAAAATAATGACATGCAGTTATGGTCATGATATTTAAACAGGGCCATGTCCAAATAGGTATGCAGAATATCACCATTTAATGAATACACACCAGAGTTAGGGGACATTGCTGAGGCCTCGGCAGTAGTTTTCACATGAGACAGACTTGGAGTGGCTGTGACCAGGTCAGACCTCCTGTGCTTGTGGTCTTCCATGTGCCACTCAGGAGTTAAGTATCTTAGTGTTGGAAAGATAATTGATTTTGAGGAGTTCTTTTGCTCTTTAAACCAAAAACCTTTATATTATGGATCTAGTTCCATGCAACATCCTGACTCATGGATCTCAGAATCAAATGAGGAATAAAGCTATATCATAGACATCTATGGGATGTGTATTAATGTAGTAAAGTGCCTTGATAATATAATAATGAAGATATAATGAATGATGGTGAAGTATGAGAACCAGTTGCTGTACCACAAAGTACATGAAGACATTCCTGACAACAGTAGCCATATAGTGCCCTAGGGGATCTGCAGGTCAGGGATGCAGAGCGGAAAAGAGTGGCTTCCTGCATGCTCTTGTGTCCTCAGCATCCCCTGGGAGTACTCAGATATGGGGATGGCCTGGCGGAAGCTTGGACCTATCTTCAGGTTCATTCTTAGACATCAGGCCTGGGAACCCTTCTGAATAAAGTTTCTCACTGAGTACCTACATGTGCCCTGTGGTGTGGCTTCTCCAGAGTTTGGGAAACTCATTGTAGTTAGGACTTCTCTGGCAGGTAAGAGCTCTTTGGAGCCCAAGGGTTCCACTCAACAAGGCAGAATCCACATCAGAAATTTCTCAGATTTAGCTTCTTCGGAAGTCATGTTCTCTCCTGGACTCAAGTCCTTGTGCCTGCATGGGAAGCTCTTTAATGAGGAAGTCATCTCCCCAATACTTTTTTTTTCTTTTGAAAAGATAACTGGTTTTAAAACCAAGATGGCTCAGAAAGTTAAGCCATTTTCTTCTAACAGTGATAACCTGAGTTCAGTCCTAGAATCCATATGATAGAAGGCAAGGATCCATGAATTTACTCCTGCAAGTTGTCCTCTGACCTCTATGAGTGTGCCATAGCACACAGGTGCCTCTTGCATACACATAATAAGTGACTGTAATTAATTTTTAAAGAATGATAACTGCTCTGAGTCCTTCCTTGAGATCCTTGCAAATGTGTGTATGTGCATGTGTGTGTATATATGTGTATGTGTGTCTATATATTTGTGGGTGTATATGTGTGTGAATATGTGTGTGTGTATGTTTGTATATATGTGTATGTGTATGCACGTGTGTGTATGTGTATATATATAGGTGTTTGTGTGTATGTGTGTGTGTGTGTATGTGTGTGTGTGTACGTGCATACACATGGCTGTGGATCTGTGGGGACTGAACCATCACAGTGTTGGTATTTTCTAGGTTATTGAGGGTTATCCTTAGCACAGAATGATGTCCTCAGCTGACAGTCCAAGCATCAGCTTTAGCATAGCCAAAAAAAGAAAGGGGGGAATCCAAATTCTAGTACTACTGGAAATTGCTTGCTAATCCATTTACCTGTCCTGCCAGTGATGTTTGTGTTGACATTAGTACCTGGAGCTTGTTCTCCAATACTCTCTTGACAGCCCCCTTCGGAGCAGAAAAGGCAGCAAGAACAACCTCATTCTGTGGTTCAGTTGAAAAACTCCTTAGTCCACAGCAACAGACATTTTCCACTTGATGTGTCTTAAAATGTATTACTTTAAATTGTTTTCATGATAAGTAAACTTTTTATACATATCTATCATGGATATTTTGAAATAGGATTGAGTAAATAAGAGTACAGAGTTCTGTAGAAACGTTTGGAATTGTTTTAGGTGGCTAAACTGAGCTGGTTAATGTGCACACATGCTGAGGTGTGTTTGAGAATATTGAAAAATTACATTCTCAGTGATTTCCAAGAGAACAATATATCATTGCTAATGGCAGCCACTAAATTGTACGGTAGATATCTTGACATACTCCTTCTGTCTACCTGAAATTAGGGTTCTTTGACCTCTATCCCCATCCCCACTCTTGCTGCCAAACACACCAGTGCCTGCTAACATCATTATCCTCACTGTTGCTGTGAGGTAACCTTTCATATTCTACGTCACAGTGAGATTATGTAGTACCTGTCATCCAGCGCCTAGTATTTCAGTTACCATAATACCCAGCATGTTTTTCTTCTAGTGCTGCAAATGAAAGGGAGCCCACTGTGTATTATGGCTAAATAGTAGTAGCTTCTTATATACAGTTCTTATATACACATTCTCATCTTCCATCTTCTCATGGACACTTAGGCTGATCCCATATGTGTGGACTTGTGTGAATAATATGGCACTAACAATGGAAATGTAAACACACACACACACACACACACACACACACACACACACACACACACACACACGGTTTTAAACTTTTGAATAGATACCTGGTAGCCATTGTCATATTGTCGTTGTTTTATCAACTTAACACACATTTAGACATTCCTGAAAAGAGGAGATCTCCACTGAGAAATTGCCTTCTGATTGCCCTGTGGGTGTATCTGTGGGGCGTTTTCTTGATTACTGATTGATGTAAAATAATCCTGTCCACTGTGGGTGGTTCCATCACTAGGTAAGTGGATGTGGGCTATGTACAAGGCGTAGCTGAGCAAGCGAAGGGAAGTAAGCTAGTAACCAGCACTCCTCCACAGCCTCTGCTTTAGTTCTAGCCTCTTGGTTCCTGCCTTGAGTTCCTGCCCTGGCTTCTCTCAGTGATGAATTATTGCCTGGAAGTGTGTGATGGAATAAACCCTTTTGCCCCAAGTTGCTTTTAGCTCTGGTGCTTATCATAGCGATAGAAAGCAAATGAAAGCAGTGGCATTACTGGATAACATACTAATTATAGTTTTTGGAGCAAATGTTTTCTATAACAGAGATGCATATTTATACCACCTCTCCACCATAGAATATATAAAACTCCACTTGCTCTGTATCCTTACTAATTCATATGTTTTTGTTTTTCTAAGAGCTGTTCCAGAAGGGATAAGATAGTGTCTTCTCATGCATTTTTCTGAGGATTACTGATGTTGAACATTTTTCATGTACATTTTAGTCACTTGTGTTTTCTTCTTAGAAATGTCTGTTCAGATATAACTTTCATGTGTGTGTACATTTCATGCGTGTATGTATGTGGACAGGTGTGCCTGAAGGTGCACATACATGCAAGCAAAGGCCAGAGGTGGACATCTGGTGTCTTCCTCCATCATTCGTCACAGTATTTTTTGAGATGAAGTCTCTCACAGAATCTGGAGCCCCATCTGTCATTTGGTTAGTTTGGGTAGCCTATAAGTCCCAGGGATCTGTCTGTCTCCACCACACCCTCAGTCCTGTATGGAGTGAGCTATCTCCCCAGCCCACTTCATCCATTTTAATTGCACTATTTTCTTATTGAATCATTTGAGTCCTTACGCATCTCAGACACCAAAGCTTTATTACTTGTGTGGTTAACTAGCATTTCCTCCCTTTTCGTGGGCTGTTTTCTCTGTTTTGGTGTGATGGAGACTTTTTTGCCTTTGTCACATGTGTTTTTATGATGATGTAATCTTGACCAAAGCAAGGAACTCCACCCACCCCCCATGCTTTTTTCTAGAAGTTTCATGGTTTTGGGTCTTATGCTTAAGTCTTTAATCCAGTTTGATTTTGATTTTTAAATATTGTGTGATCCAAAGGTCTAATTTAATGACTCTGGGTATGGATAATTAGCTTTCAAAATCTCATTTATGGAAGATGCTGTCGTTCTTTCATTGGGTGTTGTTGGCACCTGGGTAAAAAGTCAATGGGCTATAAATGTGTGGATTTATTTCTGGGTCTTTTGTTTGTGTCACTAGTCTATGATTTTTTTCTTTTTCTTCTCTTTTCCTGATTGTTTAGTAGACAGGATCTTGCTGCGTTGCCAGGACTAGCCTCGAACTCATGCTACCACAACTTCCCTAGAAGCTGGAATTACAAGTACATACCACTGCACTTGTTTTGATCAATAATTATTGATGATTCTCACATTTAATGGGACACAAGGTTGCAGAGGCTACTCCCTCCTCACGGTTGCCAGCGTTAACCTCATATAGTCAAAACTCTTTGAATGTATCCAGTGGTAATATACCAGCAAGGAAGTGAGTGTTTCCTTTCAATTAAGACAGGTGTCTTGGAAACTCAGGTTTCAGTATTGCCACATGATAGAAATGGACAGTAGAAGAGTCCACCATATAGACTATTGAGCAACTCCAATCATCGTCCTGGTACCTTTGCCTTCAGAATGCAGAAGGAAATCGGGCTAGTGAAAGGTCAGCATATGAATACTTTATGTGGCCAGGGACATGGCTCAGCAGGTAAAAATGTGTATGGAGCAATCCCAACAACTGGATTTTGATGCCTGGAACCCACATAAAAGGTTGGGTGTGGTGCCATGCCTCTGCAATCCCAGCATTCCTGTGACAAGATCTGAGGTGGACACAGGAGAACAGGTCCAAAGCTGGTGTGCCAGCTAGCTTGGAGTACCTAACTAAGCACAGCAGGAACAGCAAGCAAGACACTGCCCTAACAAGGTGGGGGCAGGAACTGACTCCTGAAAGTTGTCTTCTGACCTCCACATGTGGGAGCCTACTGGTATGAACACATGTGCATGTGTACACACACACAAAATAGAATATGAACTCTTCATATCTCTTGTCTTTTTGGGGGATGGTATTCTTCTACTTGACAAGGACATTTTTTTTTCAAGCTGCAGTAGAATGATATGCTACAGAGATGAACATTAGCCATATGGAGATCCTTCTGGGCACCATGGTTTGAAAGTATGTGTTTCTTCCTGAGAAGCAAGAATCTGGACAGGGTGTGTTAACTCTAGGGTTGCGTGAAGACCACTGTTAATTCTCAGTGTGTGAATCACTTAGTCACTTCCTTGTCACCGTGATGAAACACCCGACATAATTAGTCAGAGTCAGCTTTTTGATGGCCGGGCTGGTCTGGAGCAGGAGCTTTTCTCTGAAGTTAGCGCCCTGGGTGCGGGGGTGGTCTTCCCCAAAATCTTCAAGGAGAATTCCTGCCACTGGAGCCGCCCCTGCCATCCTGCTGTTCTGTTGTTAGAGTTCATTTTAGGAAGGGTAGCATCATTGTCTGCCCTCCCTTTGTAGCTGACTGTGGGAACGTGTGCCCAGACAGGCTTTGGTCAAGAGGACGTAAAACTCAATCTCCCCAAAGGATTTCACCAATTGTCCTGTCCCGAAGCCTGTCAGCCGTTGCTACACATGGCATGCTAAGTCAAATCACGCAATGACAGAGATGGGATTGCTGTTTTATTTTGTGCTCTCTTCTAGGCTCCTTTCCTAGAAGCACTACAGAAAATAGAAGCAGAATTCTGTGGTCCACACATAGTGTTTCTAAACTCCCCATTAAAGCTAGCATATCCCTCTGACCTTAAAAGGGCAAATAGATAGATGTGTCTGGGATTAAATAAGGCACCACGGAAGACCAGGAAGAGAAAGTGAGTAACATTGTCTCTGGTATGAAGTGTGGCCATCCTGAATGGACCCAGCAGCCTTTCATGTCTAAGACAAGCTCCAAACTCTTCAGCACTCCTGCTCAATGGTGCCATTGTCTCCTTGGCTGCATCTTACAATGGCCGTTATTGCTGCATTCCCACACACTATGCATCCCTGGACACACAGCCCAACTGTCTCGGTTCGAACCTCCGCTGTAGTGTGTTTAACAGACAAATGAAGTCCTTGCCCCTCACACCGAGCAGCATGGGTGATCTGTATGCGAATGAAATATGTCGCTGTCTCTCTGAGGGCAGTGCTGGCTTCACTTCTGTGTCACAAATGTTGCCACCTCACAATGCTGACAATAGTCACTGATGAGCACACTGTAGTCCATTCCCCAGAACACATTGCCTTCATAGCACATGAATTAGAGCCATTTGTGTTCTCTAGCAGATGTATTGTTCTCTTCTCTCCTCATGGGTGCATTCAGCTTGGATTCCAGTGTTGTTTGCCCTTAATGTAATCCTGACATTAGATGGCTCTAGCCAGATCATCAGATTCTGTGAGAAGTTTCTTGGTAAGATCTAAATCCTATCTCATGCCGTGTAGTCAATAATTGTTTATCAGATGTATGGATATTTTACAACACTTAATAATCAGAAAAAGATAGTGTGACTGGAAAGATGACTCCATGCTTAAGAGCACGTACTGCTGTCACAGAAGACCCAGGTTTGCTTCCTAGCACCCGCCTCGGGCGGCTAACAACCATCTGTAACTCTAATTCCAGGGGATCCTAGCCACCTCTTCTGGCCTCTGTGGGAATTGAACACACACATGAGGCACATACATAAATACAAGCAAAACACTCAGACCCATAAAATTAAATAAAATCTCTAAAATTAGAAAAGTGGCCATTATGTGAAAATATAATGACTAGAAATTAGTCAGTGATGATAAAATGTAAACCATCTAACTAAGAGTTGATACTATACAAGAATCTTATTTGGGGGGTATGCCTGATTCTAACATTCCTTGTAAAAAGAGAAGATGGGAATTAAATTAGTGAGGTGGAATTTGACATGTCTGCTGGGAGTTTTAAAATTCCATCATGGGCTGTGATTTTGACTTTGAAATCCAGATGATTTCTGACTGGGGAGGTTGGCTGGAAGCCCCTATGTTTCTAGAGAGAGGGGTGTTGGTCCTGTGACTTGATCAGATCCCCCCACTTGGGTTCTTCCTTACCTGTGGCTTCAGATTTAAAATGACTAGGAAGTACTGTAACCAAGCATACAATAGCAATGCTAAACACCCAGCCTGTCAGTACTGCGTACTCAGTCTGCCTGCTTCCCTGGCATATTTAAGCTCAAGTTGCCTTGCTTTAGAGAGCAGATGAGAAAAGAGAAACATATCCCAGATGACTCGAGCCGAACAAACCACAAGCACATTATGGTGGAGTGGGGTGGGAAGCGGGGATGTACTGAGGGGGAGCAGGAGGGATGCTTCTTTATTTCCTGGCAGGGCCTGTTGGTACCCACATAGTAAACTGCAGGAAGACATTTGAAAAGTGGTCTGGCCAGAAGGTCTGTGAGCATTAGAAGTCACAGTCAGATATGAGGGGAGAGGAGCAGAGGATGGGGGAAAAAAGAGACAGTGAGTGGGGTGGTATTGTTCTTTCACTCTAACTATGGATGCATACGCTCTTACCTAGCACATTTTTCTCCGTCCCCACTGAACCCGAAGGAGCATTCACCACCACAATCTCTTGCTTTTCTTCTCTATACTTCTGAACTAGAAAGATGCCAGGGACCTGGAGGGGATTCGGGAGCAAACCAAAGTAATGATTAAAGAGCTGAAGAAGCCACAGATTCAGTGGGTGTCTCCTCTCTGCACAGCCGTGGAAGACAGTCAAGTGACTAGATAAGTGTTGTTTTGCCCAGGGCAGACAAAAAGGTATGGGTTAACATGTCTCCTCTCCAGTTGCCAACAGCCAATAAATTTCTGTGTCTTTTTCCTTCCAAGTGGACTGTCAGTAAATATTTTTTAAAAAGTTTTATTGAAAACGGTGACCTCAAATTTATTTGCACTTTTTTTCAATGAGACTGAGTAATTGCAGACTCTCCTTGCTGCAGGCTCCCGTGAGTTTCTAAGCAGCCCCCACTACTTTCCCAACTCCACTCTACCCAGGGAAATAGCCTCTCTTCTTGGTTGCCAACTTGTCTGGAGACTAACAGGGTGAGATTGAAACAGCCCCCGCCCCCCATCAGACACACATCACCTCTCCTGCTTGTTCCTGGCTTCCTTTGGGTGTGTGAGCAGACTCATTTTATTAAACCATTTTTCAGGGGACAGATGGGAAATCTGCCTTTCCCATTAGTCACCAGAAAGTGACCCCAGCAGCTGTGGAGGGAATTGGTCAAGCTGTTGCAACCAACTAGGCCAGAGTGGAAAAAGATAC
This sequence comes from Peromyscus nudipes, assembly GCA_902168325.1. Lineage (NCBI taxonomy): Eukaryota > Metazoa > Chordata > Mammalia > Rodentia > Cricetidae > Peromyscus > Peromyscus nudipes. The sequence goes on along the minus strand of CABHPH010152414.1, from coordinate 14,422 downwards.
CAAGCCCTGTCACAAGATCCCAGGCATTCCCAGGAGCTCAGGGACTGCTGACGCCTTGTCGTTAGCCACCCCTTGGTTGGCGAGCTCCTTCATCAGAGCCAAGGGTGAGGCACTGTGTGTCTAGGCAAGGAAGTGGGACAAGAACTGCTTACCATTTGGCACCCATGTTTAATTAGTTTCTTAACGTTGTGGGGGAAAACATGAAATAAATAAGGCCAACTGACCACTCTATAATTTGTTTCTGAAGCTTGGCTAGACATAAAAGTCTACCTTCCAAAACCACACAGCATAATTTATTTTATGAGCCCCCCTCGGCACCAGGTCCGGGCTAACCTTGAGTTGAGAGGCTGTGCCTTCTCTTCCTGGTGCTGGTGGTCACAGTGTGTCCTTTCTTGGCAGTGGCTATGGGCCCAGCCAAACAGACCCATGAAAGGCAAGTGGATTAATCATTCTGAAGGCATGCTTGGCTGCAGCCGTTCCTCCGCAGGATGCCTGAGAACCAGCAAGAGGCCACCATAGCAATTCACAAGGGGACAGAAGGAGATGTCTGAAGACTCTCACACACACAAAAAGGGGGTAGGGATGGAAGGTTTTTATATTATACGCGTTGGAGTTTTCATTAAACTGAAGAGTATATACCAAAAAATATACGGCCATTCCTGTAGCAGAAACTGTGACAAGTCCAACCTTTTTATTACAATCAGGTTTTCTTTAAATATATTATGCCCTGCAGGTCAAAATGATTTACTTCTCTGTTTGAGGACATCTGAATTCTATTCTGCTGTTGCCAGTATGTTCTCAGCTGTGCCAAAACTGAGCAGGTCTGCGGTTCCTTTGTAACATCAAAACGGAGGCATTTATCATAGAGATTTATCGTGGGACAGCCTGCCAGATGGTTTGGGTATTTTAAAGGTGAACTGCTCGAGCCTTGATTAGCTCATGCAGACTTCTAGTTAAGACAACTCTATCAGCTGTGCAGTGGAGAGATGCTGTCTTGCCCCTCCTCCGCACACGCTCCCTCTGCTTTAGCAAGGCAGAAAATATTAATGTAATGGCAGATGTGGCATAGATTGTCATTTCAGGAAGAAAACCAAGCCATAACCAATCCCACTGATTGCATTCTAATTATAATGTGACCTCCTGTTGCTTTGCATAGAGGCGGCATTCATTTCAGGACCCCACTGTAAAACTTGCCGAGTCAACGACCCTCTAAGGGCCAATTGTAAGATTTAAGCTTGGATTTTTTTTTTTCCTTTTGCTCATACCAAAGACTTTTTTTTCCCCCTGCCAGGCCTCTGCTGATTGGGCCAGCAAGAATGCATTTGATTATATAGACTGAACTTATTGGGAACAGAACCTTTGTGCTTTGAAATGCTTCTCATTCAAATTACATTCAGACATTCACTCACCATTGATTGTGATATGGATTGGCAATGGGGAGTGCCTTGGGTTTTGGGTCTAGCAGGAAGTTTTGCTTAGTGCTGGACTAGATAACTGAAATTAGCGGGGAGCCATGTTTCCATGACCTTAAGCTTGAGTTTCCTATCAGAGGAGAATATCTCTGGGGAGCCCAAGGGTGTCCCATTCCCAGCCAATCAGTGTCCCAAGATCATGCTTTTCCTTGGAAATTTGGGGCCTGTGAGTATTCCTAATTTAATTAACCCCCAAGAGCCTTGGAATCTCTGTATTTATGTTCCCGTTAAATAAAGCAGGCCCTTGACTTTGCACATGAAAAGCTAAGCATATCCAGTTTAGAGTCTGTGTGTGAGATTCTGAGTGTTAGAAAGAAACAAACGCCAGGGCCCAGGGGCAGAGGTTCTAGTTAGAGCTAATATCTGTTTGATTTAGACCAACACTCAGTTTTCTTCTCTGCAAGATAAAATAGTAGGTGGTCCCAAGGTTCAATTTGTGATGTAAGTGATTTAAACACCTATGTAGAATTCAAGTATTATTACTGTTTTATAAGTTTTATATATAGGCATATGTATATAAAACTTTAAATATATGTTTATTTATTATATATTTATTAAATGTATTGTGTTATTTATATCATTTATTAAAGTATCATTACAAGTATATAATACTTTAAATATATATATGTATATATATATACATATATGCCTACAGCTAGACTTTCCAAATTTCAAATTTCATTGCCTCTGGGATATTCCCTGGAGCTGTTCATAATTTCAGCTTTTCTGCCTCTTACCCTTCCCTGACATCGTTACCTTTTCCTGCCTCCTCTTTATGACCGACTCTTGGGTTGTTTTTAAAGGGCCACTTAAATGCCACCATTTTCACAGAGCCTTCTGTGATTCTGTAGCTATAGAGATTTCTAAGCTGATATCTTGCTGTACCTTAGGTCACTTTTCATTTTTCATCTCCTCGGGGAGTTGTTTGAGGGTGTTGTTTGAGCTCTGCTACAAGGCTGCAGAGTGTATGGAGGGAACGGATCCTGATTCTTCTTCCTAGCCCCTCAAAGATCCTAGTAAGGTGGCTTAGGATTGGTGTGCTCTCAAGCACATTATTCATGAAAAGTAAGCCAGTTTGCTCACAGGTATATGGAAGTAGTGGTTTATTTCCTCATTCATTCATTCATTCATTCATTCATTCATTCATTCATTCATTCATTCTTGTTTTCTGTACCACAGGCATTGAACTGAGGACTGAGACAAGAATGAACTCATGCACACTATGTGCAGAAGGGGGCTTTGCATTTGGAGTTTAATGTTCTGTAGTCCACCACCCTGGGAGTCATTTTTAATCTCTGGATCTGTGCTATGTCCCCTAGGACAGCGCAGTATATGATGAGAGCTTGGAAAATGTTCTCATGCCTTCATGATCCCTCACTTTCCCAGAATGGTTTCTAACCCATACTCCTTACCCTCGGGCCCTAGGGAGAATTTTGCGCGCAGAGAAGGCTGCGGTTGGAATTGTGCCCTGCACATACCAAACAACAGTGTAGGGCCCCTGGATACTTTTGAGGGCTTTGCTTGCTGTATACGACGGTAGATAACAAATACACACTGTGAGAGGTTGAGAGAGCACCTGTAGAAAGAAAACAAAGACTTCTCTCTCATTTTTTTAAAATAAAGAGCCCCATGTTTTATTTTCTCCTGAACACTGTGAGTTCTATATCTGACTAACTAGGGTACAGTAGTAAGCCAGCTCATGACAGGCAGACAGCAAACAGTAAACAAACAAGATGACTGGACCATGAACTAGTGAGGCCCGAGTGTGAGAAGGGAGATTACAGCAGACATCGGATGGAAGGAAATGGGAAGACAGGGCAGTTTCCAGACAGGGAAATGTTCTAGATCCAAGCCTGTGGGTCTGGAATGGCCAGGAGACACAGAGGGCGGCACAGGCAGTAGATAGTGACCATGGAGGAGAGGAGACTGGTGAGTTTCCAAGGCCCTTTACTGCCCAGCTGTTCTTGGTGATGGGCTTGCTTGTTTCTGAGCTGTTGGGGTTCTGGGGACCTGGCTTTTATTTCTTCTCAACTGCTGTTAGCTGACTGAGTACCTTCTACTTTAATTCCTTTCACGGTTTTAGCTTAACTGTTTTACATCTTCTAACACACACACACACACACACACACACACACACACACACACACACATTTAGGAAGGGCACATGTGATAACATATAGGTCAAGAAATGTGTAGTGCCAGGGACGAACTTTGAGAATGGGACTCATCCATTCCCACACCTCACAGGGCTTCCAGATTCATCTCCACGGTCACACACTGACACCTCACAGCCCTCGGCTCTGGACCCGGCAGTGTCTGACTTTCTGTCACATTGCTATTAACCATACTGGATGCCCCTGCAGGGTCCTGAGTTCTCCGGTCCACTCCAACCTCACCTCTCCTGTAGTCTCCTATGAGTGCCTGCTCCCTTCATGCCTGGGATTATCTTTAATGTTTCCCACTAAAAATAAATTAAAATAATAATAATGATAATGATGATATGATGATGATGATAATAATATCCCAGCCAGATGTAGTGACTCCTACTTATAATCCCGGTACCTCAGAAGCAGAGGCAGGAGGTCAGCTGTGAGTTCTAAGCCAGACTGGATTCTATAGTCAGTTCCAAGCCAGCCTGGGCTGCAGAGTGAAATCCTTCCTCAAAACCAAACAAATATTCCAAATTAAATTAATAAAATAAAATAAATAGTACCCCACAATACAGTGCATACCTTAAACTACAGGTATACAGCTGGACTATGGAGCTGAAAATTCTAAATGGGGGTTCTTGGGACATTTCCTGTTCATCTTCTGTGTGAGGCATCTAATTCTGGGAGTCAGAGGTGAGGAAGGAGGGACTAGAAGATGTCAGTTCTAATTCCCAGGGTCCCAAGTTTGTTCTGGTGTGCCCATTCCATGACACTCCATGAGTCCTGGTCTATAAAGACCCTCTGGACCAGTAGTACTTGGCTTGTTTCCTCCCTGCCAGCAGCTCCTTTAAAAATCCCAAGGGTTTTGCTGAAAAGGAAATTAAGTAATTTTGTTATTTTTTTCCCTTGATAATGCTAAAATTATTAATCTTCAAAGATAAGTACCGTTCAGTGCATAATGAGTTCGAATTGTTGATAATTATAATTTTGAAAAATTTCAGCTTGCTGTCAGCCAGGTAATTAAAGGGGTGGTACCAGGGTTCTATTTTGTTCGTGAGGGTTGCACTTCTGGAAGGAATTGTCTGTATGGAAGAAAGAAAAAAAGAAAATCACCCTTGTTCTAGACCCCTTACCACCCTCCAGTGAGAGGGAAATTGAATCAAGTTCAGTACCCCACAGAGTGGTAAGATCTTGGCTTCCTTTCTCTGGGGCCTCTAGTCTCATGACAGACGCTCCCTTTGTCCTTGTAAAGCTCAATCTTAGGCTCGACTCCACTCCTCTGACTAAACAGACGCACGATACCCAGGTCCTATCTTGCATCCTGGGAAGACCTGTCTCCCCTTGTCTCCAACTGGGTCCCTCACTCAATTGCCCATGAGCCATCATTATTTTAAGACTTCTTGCATATACCAGAGCTGAACTGAAAAAAAAAAATGGAGCTGAAAGAAAAGAGGAAGAGAAAATGGAAAACTAATGATTCAAGAAATCACAGAGCACGAGATAATTCTATTTTGAAATCACAGCAGTGGCACCCAGAGGCGGAAGCTCCCCAAATTGCTAGTGAAAACCCTGTGATGGATCCAGTTGTAAGAAAGCCCAAGGCACTTTTTTATATTATTATTATGAGCAGTTCACAATCCCCCAGAAGAGGCATTTAGCAGCCATTTTTAAATGTCTGTGTGTGTGCAAGCTAAAAAATAAAATAAAAATAGAAAGACCTCAGAATATCTCCAACCCTAAATGGCCCCATTTGATTGCTGGCTTTTACTTAGAATAAAATCGACTTTCTTACAATGGTGCTGGAGATGCTCCGGGAAGTCTCAGGGCTCATCCATCCCAGTCTGTCCGCTGGCTTACTCCCTGCTTCCTGGCTTTTCTGGAGCACAGTGGGCATGCTGCCTGCTGAGAGCCCAAGCCCTTGTCCTGTTCCTGTCTGGGATGTTCTTCCTAGGATACCTGAGGGGCAACTCCTTTGAGGGTGCCTCCTTCTCTGAGGGCTCTGGCTCCGTGCACCATTAGAACCACATGGTCCCTCTTTTGTGAAAGTGATGTTGTGGATATGGTTAAGGTTTAAAGGTTGTCCTGGATCATTTTGGTGGGCCCAGAAGAACCACAAAGTCCTCATGAAAAGGGATGTAGCGGGGTCACAAAAAGAAGATGATGTAGTGACAATAGAAATGAAAATTGGAACAATGGAGCTTGAAGATGGAGGGGAGGAGCCATAAGCCAAGCAATGTGGGAAGCCTGTCCAAAGCTGACAATGTCAAAAAACTAAAGTGATTCTCCCCGCTGATAGCTTGACTTTCTTGAAGCCAGCAAGAGCCATTTGTTAGAACGGTTACTTGTTATACCAAGGGTGGTGTTTGGAACTCATTGTAACAACAGCTGCTGTGTGTTGAGGGTCAAGGCAGAAGCCCGGGGTAGGGGGGTGGGGGCCTTCCCAGTGCTTCAGGTGAGGGGAGGAAGTTGAACAGAAGCTAAGGTGGCCTTCCTGGGCACAGCAGAAAGCTACTCCTCCATCTGCTTAATAATCCAGACCTGTGATCACATTACTTCACGTGGATCTGTCCCTGTAGTAGGCAATTGGATTTTCATGATCTTTCCAAGGTCTGGACATCAGAAGTCAGAGCTCAGGTTTGTTTGTTAATCAACAGGCTTTTTTTTTTTAGAATTTCATACATGACTTCTTCATTTACATTTCACATTATTTATACTCACCTCTCTCCCCGTCTCCAACTCCTCTCATGGCTGTTTCTCTCTCTCTTAAATTTGTGAGTTGTGATTGAACTGAGTCAATTTAGTGTTGCTTGTGTATACATGTGGTTAGGGCTGGCCACTTGGTCTAGGTATTGTATAGCCTATCAGGGGTTTGGCCCTGGGGAAAAGTCTCTGTCTGTCTCTGTGTCTGTCTGTGTCTCTGTGTCTCTGTGTCTCTGTCTCTGTGTCTCTGTCTCTCTCTGTCTCTCTCTCTGTCTCTCTCTCTCTCTCTCTCTCTCTCTCTCTCTCTCTCTCTCTCGGCAGGTATTGATTGCCCATGGCCGTTCATCTAGAGATGGACGCTTATAAGATTTCCCGTCTATGCTGACACATCTAGCTACTGTGGTCATTATGCAAATCTTGCTTAGGAAGACATATTGATGAGGTTTCATGGGTGTGGCATCCCTGCCATGTTTAGATGACGCTGTCTCTCAGATGGCATCCTGGTCCTCTGGCAAAGCTCATGGTTAATGGGAGGGGTCTACAACTATTCCTGGCAAGAACCAGATCCCAATATGGCAGAGAGAAGAGTGGAAAATAACACATGGTGTCTGTTCATTCATTCACAGAATCATCTCATTTAATTTTTAATCATCAAAACATTATATGTATTATATATTCTGAAGTGAGTATATTTATAGTCTCCCCAGCAGATACCTTCTCCCTTTCTCCTGTGTCTCTTGCTTTATCCTCAATTGTGTTATATTTTGTTCATTTGAGCTGTTTGGTGGTTTTATAATTTCCCCCCCACCTTCTGAAACTGCCTGTATGTGTGAGGATAACTTTATCAGATTAACTTTTCCAAAGATGATCATCTCACTAAGTACTCATATAATCCTAAAGCAAAGTCCTCTCCCCCGACCCTGTTGCACACTTTTTTTTAAAGCTAACCATTGAGGAGAATCTGCATATTACCAGACAAAAGCAACAGGAAAGGCTGGGGGAACTCATTTGCTTATGCACATGCTATTAACTTAAAAAATCAGAGAAGTGTTTAGGGCATGGGATTGGGCAGCATGGGTGCTCTTTGGGAATGGTGGCTGTGTGGGAGTCCACTATCTTCCAGTACTGCCATCTTGCAGAAAAGGAACCTGATCAGGTTTCCTGTCAAGGGTAGGAGGGACAAGGAAAGCACTGTTAAAGGGGGTTTTAATCATTTCTTGGTTTTTTTGTTTTGGAGGGGTTGCTTTGTTGTTAGTTTGATACAGAGTCTCACTGTGTATCCCTGGCTGGCCCAGAACTGCCTATGTAGGACAGGATGGCCTCAAACTCATAGAGATCCGCTTGCCTCTGCTTCCAGTGTGCTGGAGTTATAGGCATGCACCACCATTACTAGGCCTCTTGTATGTGGCTTTGCTGTAAGTACACGATACAGAGATGTTGAGATGGCTTGACAAATCCAACCCATGTGGATTTATTAACAGTTCAGTAGGGTTAAGATGTACAGTCACTTAGAAAGACTTGAGTTTCTTAAGTCCTAATGAAGAACTTTAGCCCCTTATGATTGTGTAATTGAATGGATTATTTGCTCTGCAAATGGTAGAAGGTAACAATGATGGTCCTTCTTACCTCCATGCTTCTCTGGCTAGCCTGAGAGTAGACTTAGGTGAGCATATACACAGCCAGTGAATTAAGGCTGAATTGGGTCAGGTGCTCTTTCCCCCACTGAGACACTCATTGTGGACTTGATGAAAGGAGACATAGGTGGTGAAGGGGAGTCCTTCTTGGTGCACATTTTTAAGCAACAAGCAAAGCCATTACTATCAGGTCTACAGAGCCTGCTCCAAAGCTCCCGGTGATTGGCTTTCATTTTGTCCATATTTTAAGAAAGCAAAAGTTCAGTGTTGGACAAAAGAAAGGCTAAAGAAAAACGTCAAGATCTCCATACCACTGAGCTACATTGACTTACTTGTTGCCGCTCTGTCTCCAGTGACTCATCTGTCTGATCTCTGATGCATCTATCTATGCCCATATGCGGTGACTACCCATGAACAGAGTCCAGTCCATGGCTTAGAAAATTACATACAGCTAGAATGGGAACACTGCCAACCATGACCAAGGGGTTACAGTAGCCGTGTATCAGAAAGGAGACACGTGAAGTTTGGGTGCACCTCAGCCCACTTCGTCTGAGAAAGCGTTAAGGTGTCTTGTGTCTTGTAAGGGAACAGTATGTGTGTGCCGTGCGTTCCAGGGGTGGGAAGACTCCTCCTTATCCAGTTTCTAAGTGTTTTTACATAATATAACAAGCTAAAGACCAGTGCCTGTTTGATAATTTTTCTCATTCCCTCAAAGTATCAGAGTTTAAGGGTGTCCAGAGGAGTTGAGCACTCACTCAGGTTCTCATTGCAGAGGGACATGGTAGAAGAGTGAATAACTTACTATATTAGACAAGATGAGATTTAGTTTCATCTATTGCAAGATTAAATTTTATGTCCTCTTCCAACTTGAGATTTGGTGAATTAAAATAATTAACCTTCATCTCAATATTAATTCAACTCAATGGCAACCTTGTAAAATAGATTTTTTAATCATTCTCATTTTTGTAGCTTATCTACAAAGGAATATAACAAGAGATATGGTCAGGAACTCACAGCTAGTCGATGATCAAGGGAGAGTCAGCAGCCATCTGTCTGTCTATTGTAAAACCCTGGCCTGTTCCTGCCACAGCATTCTCTTGCTGTCAGAACTGAACAAACCTCTAACTACCTCTGCAAGGCAACCTGTATTAGAGCATTTGTTTTGAGTTAAAATGTGATCTTTAAGGCATTTCTATTAAGGACAACGTGCTCAACACGGAATTTAAATGATCAGAGATGGATCTGATATAATTAGATTACAATTCTCAATATAATTAGTCAATCATCCTCTGCCATATCACAGATGAGAGGAAACAATTTCAGGATCACAGCAGGAAAGCAGGCTTTCCCGCCCTTACCAGTCCTATCTCAGCAAACACTTGCAGCATTTGTAAATATCATAATCCCAGGAGGGAACGGGCAATGATCAAATTCGATGAATCGGGGCTAGAGCATGGCTCGGGGAATAGAAGGAAGTTCCTCTTTCTGCGGTCATCCAGCTGTTGGGATATGATGTTCTGAGTATTGATGTGGGTTCTGAGTATTGTGCTCGGGTTGTCAGACTTGGGCAGCAAGTGCTCTTAACCACTCATTATTCTTGCCAAACTGGTCATCATCACACTTTATTAGTGGAGAAGTTACAATTGTATCATATTTTGTTCATTTGAGCTGCTTGGTGGTTTTTATAATTTCCTGCAAGTGGATTCTTTTATGATTATTTTAACATTATATTTCAAAATAATCAATTATTAGCATGTTAAATTTATTTCTAAACTTTTTACCATGCAGTTTTGATCATGCCAAAAATGTACACTTAACTTCTATTTTGCTTTTTTCAATAAACAATGTAACTGTTTTATATTATACAATCTCCACTAATTTCACTTTTATTGACTGTTTACTGGTATATTTGAATATTAATAGCCAACTTCATAATTGACTCTAACATTTCCCAAAATATCATAGTAATAAGAACATAAATATTTATCATGTGTTGACTGTGGCTTTTGATGGCATATAGGGTAGAGTCTAAAAAAATGATTTATATGAGCAACTCAATATGTTAAGAGTTCTGTTGTAGACATACATATTTAGAATCATGGAGGAATATGGGATTCAGTCTTAGGAAAGAATTGGGAAGGATTTCCTGGGAACAGTAGCATTGAAGTTGAGAGATGATGAATTTATCATAACAGACAGGGAGGAAGGTAGGTGTGTTCAAGTCAGAGAAAGCAGCATGTGGGATGGCTAAGATGACATGGGCATAGTTTGTGGAAGGCATTTATGGTAGTTTGGGTGATAAATATCCCCCATAGTCTTAGGTGTTTGAACACTGAGCACTCATTCACTAGATAAGATGGCGAGGACAGTGCTCATGGATCTTAGTTCCTACATGGCAGGGACTCCTGAAGGCTGGACTTGTCCCCTTGCTCACCTGTCCTGTCACCTCAGCAGCATGCACTAGAGAAGGGTGAAGAATCCCATCTTGAGACTCTAGGATTTCCCTGTATGTTGCAGCCACCACCAGAGTCCATCCACCGCAGGCCAGATTTCACACAGCTGTGTGTGTCAAACCAAGCAGCTTTGTTTGCTGAGTGCTCAGCTGTCACACTCAGCCCAGCTCAAGTTCACGTGAGTTCTAAACCTCTCTAATGTACTTACACATACATTACATCTATGTTTCCTAGAGTCCTGAAGTGGAATGTGCTTACCTCAAGACAACCCTACCATGTCCCTACGTGTTTTTGTTTGACTTTGGATTAAACCTTGTGTTGTTTTTCTTTTTAGATAGTTCAGGTTAAAAGGTTCCGTTTTCCTGTCCAAAGTTCTATTAATACCATAATGCATCCTCATCATGGGTTCTCAAAGCACATTCATTATCCTGTTGCTGATGCTGTTTTCCTGAAGGAGAGAGAGACGTTCAGTGAAAGGGTGTTGGATGCAGGGGTTGGAGACGCACCCCTGGCAGGGTTCATGGTCTCTGGAACTCAGTCCCAGGCTTCAAATCTTTGCCTGAGTCTCTCCTGCTTTGCTGGGGTGGGCCACTTTGGACACATGGCAAATGTAACTGGGGCAGAGCTCCACCCAAGAGCCACAGCAGGGTCCTGATGAGAAGCAGATGGAGCCACCACTCAGCCACCAGTGGGACACCTCCTGGTGTGTTTAGAAGTTGCTGGTCCCCGTCTGCCAATGGCTATGTTTGGTTTTGATGAGACAGAAATTATCCTTTGAATTCTCTTGAAATGTTGAACATTTTCCAAATTTTGTTTGACTTCCTAGCTGAATTTAGGGAGTTAAACAATCCAGCATGAGAACATTTAGGAGTGGGGATAATCTTGCTGTTTTTTTTTTTAGAAATGGTACTCTATCAGAGAACCTTGGTTGTGGTTTACATGACAAATTATCTCTCTTTGGACTGGGATAAATCTCTAATTGTTACTTTATCTTCTCTTTTGCTTCAAGTTGAGGAAGAAGGACTCTGCCTCCTCAGCCTACTTTAGAAAGATGGCGGGCTCCTCTCTGGTAGAATTCGGGAGGAAAGCTTCATGGTCTCTTGTGCAGTTTTGTTTTGTGGTTGTTACAGGTACTTCGTCAAGCTGCATGCTACAGGTTCTGGGAGCACAGACAGTTAGATCATAGCATAATGTCTACACTCAAAACTTTGTGGTGTCTAGGAAGCATCCAAATCAAGAGGATCCATGTTTCCTCCTGGAAAAGACTCTGTTCCTTGCAGTTGATAAGATGGCTTATGACCATAAGTAGAGATAACCAGGTATCCTAATGGTGGACAGCAGTACTGAAACAGTGGGGTAGTTGTTGGGGAGAGAGCATGGAGAGAGTCTGAATAAGGAATGGGTGTGTAACCTGTGCCAGTCCTCAGCTACCATTATCCTTAATCTCAGTCTCTTTCTCTCTCTGTCCCTCTGTCCCTCTGTCTCTGTCTGTCTGTATCTCTGTCTCTCCATGTCTCTCTTTCTCTCTCCCCTCCCTCCTGCTACCTTCTCACTCTCCTCATCTCCATTCTTCTTTTCCTTTCTCCTGCCTTTCCTCCTCCTTCATTTTTCTGTAAAAGAACCATTTAGGTTTCCTGCCTGTCTCCCCTCTTGATCCTCCCCTTCCCTGCCCTGCTCATCACCCCTTGTAAGCCACCCCCTTCTTATACATAGTCGGTGAGCCAGCATCCTCCTTTGCTTACTTGGCTCATTGTGGACAGATCCTGATGTTGCCCCTGAACACCCTTGTCCCCCAATTTTCTTCTTCTCTCTTGATACTTCTCCTACTGACCCATGTAGCACGAATCTTAAAAGGTCTTATTAATGAAAATAAACCTGGAGCAAAGTATTGGGGTGAATGCTGGAAGATCAGAGAAGCAGAACAAGCCACAGCCACCTCACCTTGCCAATTCCTCAGTTAATCCTGTTTCCTCAGACTGGAAGCTTCTGAGTCCTCATCCAGAATAAATCTCAGCTGAACTGCTTCTCGAAAGCCTAAAAGCTTAATCAGCTCTAGTTCCTGGTCCTCATGCCTTAAATACCTTTCTGCTTTCTGCCATCACTTCCTGGGATTAAAGGCTCTTGTTACCACGCCTGGCTGTTTCCAGTGTGGCCTTGAACTCACAGAGATCCAGGCAGATCTCTGCCTCTGGAATGCTAGGATTAAAGGCGTGTGTGCCACCATTTTCTGGCCTCTATATCTAGTGGCTATTCTGTTCTCTGACTCCAGATAGGTTTATTAGGGTGCACAATATTTTGGGGAACACAATATCAACACAGCCCCATTTGCCCCTTTTCCTAATCATCATACCTTTACAGTGTAACCTTTCTTTAGGATTCTTCCTTTGAGCCCATCTTTCTTTCCAGGAATCTCAGAAACGTTGGAACCTTTCACCATCTCCTACCCAGGTACCTCTTCTTTCTGACCTGCTTTGGTACTTCAGTCTCAGTTGAAAAAAAAATATTTTAAATTTGATGTTTATCTATCAAGCACCCTTTCTTGCAAGATAGTAAGCTTCCCAAGGGTAAGAGTCCATGCTCCTGTTACCGCCCTTGTCCATAGTGCCTAAACCAGAGCCAGACACATAGTTTTAGTTAGCAAAAATGAATTCCTTGAGCATTTGTCTTGGAAATAAAGACTGTAAGCACTATAAATTTATTACCTCATATAATCATAAGGCCTCCTAAGGTTGACCCATTGCTAATTGAATTTTATAAACAAGGACTAAGAAAAGCAAAAAAGATAACCATCATCCAGCCACATGGCTATAAGCAGCCAGAATGGGCTGAAGTTCACCCTGGGCAGAGTGGTCCAAGTGTAGACTGGAGACCACTGATTCTACTTGGATGTCTGTGCCTCATCTCTGCCATCTCCCAGCATTGTGAATTTAGAAATGGTTTCCAAACCCGAGCTTTGGCTTCTCCAGCCGTGAGGAAGATGCCACCTCTGACCCCACGGTGTTAAATCTACACACTTTACAAATGGAAGGCTGCATCATCAATGCTCCTCCTCATTTAAGGTATCGTTAATATTTATGAAGTACAGAGAAAGTCTTAGAGGGTCTGTTAGGAATTACAGAGCTGCAAAACAAAACAAAAACATAGAAAATGCAAAACAGCAAACCACAAGTTATGAAGTTATGGGGCCCCGCTTTGAGGCACTCAACATCTTCCCCTCCCTCCTTCCATTAAATAGTGCTACACTTCTGCCAAGTGCTCAGCATAGGCCAGAGAAAAGATGAAAAGAAACCTGGTTGTTATGGGAGAGCAGATGAGTGTCTGCTGATGTTCAGAACTCTCCAGCAATGGCTTTAGGGAGGCTTCACGGAGGACCTGAAACTTGATCGAGAGTCTCAAGTCGTGTGCTAAAGACCTCAGCATTTCAGGAAGGATGCCTATGGTTGGGAGAAGGAATCCACAGTGTGCGTGTGTGTGTGTGTGTGTGTGTGTGTGTGTGTGTGTGTATATATATGTGTGTGTGTGTGTGTGTATGTGTGTGTGTGTGTGTGTGTGTTTTGTTTGGGAAAAAATTGAGATTCCCAGTATAGACAAGGGGGACCATGATGGTGACTGGAGGTCTTGTGGAAAGCTGCCTCAAGAGGACCTCAGAAGGGAACTTCAAGCAAGGAAGGACTGAAGGAAATGTAAGCTTATCCCTCTATATTCTCTAAATGAACATCTCTGGGAAAACTGGTCGAGCCATAGCTCAGCTGGCCACCCACTCACAGGCTCCTAAAAATGCTGGGTTCACCTGTCCAAATGCCAGACAGAGCTTTGAAGATAAAGGCTAAATAAGGCACAATGTCTGGATCAGAAGTATGAGGAAGTGTGCACTCAGCAGAAAGGAAGTGGCTAAGAACAGTCTTAATTTGGAGACTTTCAGAGAATGAGGTCAAGACAGACATGTGAAGACATGCAGCAGGCTGGGAGGCAAGGAAGCCTAGGCTCTGTGAGTTCTCATTTCTTTGGCAGAG
>CABHPH010152413.1:22932-41086 GCA_902168325.1 Peromyscus nudipes | reverse complement strand
ATGATGTCACCTCTTTGTGAAATGATCCCTGATCAGTATCTATCTATCTCCCAGTCCTCTCTCTCTTTGTTCTGGCCATTTTTACACATCAGCTACTATCATGACTGCTTCTACTCCTGACTACTGACACTATCACAGCTGCTGACATTAATGACATTGAGCCCTGACACTGGACGTGGTGCTTTACACTTAGCAGCACATGTAACCCTCATCACAACCCCTTCCTTATATTTGTTATTCTCATTTCCACTTTACAGAGGAAACAACCAAAGCTCAGAAAGTTTGATTGGCTCAAAGCTCCAGAACTAGTGACTGGTTCCCCTTTGCCCATAGTTCGTCTTTTCACCCTCCAGTTGCTTATTGTCAGCTATAGTCTGAACATATTAATATTTATCTTGAGTTCTTCAAGAGACAACACATTAATATAATTTCCATTATAGAACATTGTTATGGTTTTTCCCTAGTGACGGTGCCTAGTTTCTTACTGCACCTAATTTACAAATTTAAACTCATGGATACTTATGTAAGGTATGTATGTACAAGAAACTATATAATATATACACAATATATACATACATGTGCATATATGCCCATAACAGATTGATGATAGATAGCTGATAGATAAGAGAGATGAGGAGAGATAGGTAGGTAGGTAGGTAGGTAGATAGATAGACAGATAGACAGACAGAGAGACAGAGAGACAGATCGACCGACCATCTGTGGTTGCAGATCTCCCTGGGAAGCCCATTCCCTACAGACCAGCTATGACTGCTGTATTTGGATACACAAATCATCCTTTTGTACTTAACTATAGTACTTCTCACAACATCGCATATTAGTTGTTTATATGCATGCCCTTTTCCTCCAGTGTGGGCTTTTGAAAGGCATGTCTGTGTCTTCTCTAGTATAAGGAAACAGTTTACCAAGCGCTATCTAAATGAGAGAGCAAAGTCAGGTACAGGGCGTGACAAAGGCGGTGTATAATGGAAAACGTGGTTTCATACCAGTGCTTACCGGTCTTTTCCACAGAGATAATGACTTCTGCAAAGCACCATGGAGTAAGTTGGAGGATCTGGATTCTAGGGTGAAGCTGCTCTAGGGTAGAGGGAACTGGACCATGGTGCATGCAGTATGCCTACTTTACAATTGGTTACTATCATGATAAAGGGATTAATTAGTACATCTTGGACATGTGCTCTATATCAAGGGTTAGCAAACAACATTTTTAAAGGTAGAGTTAAATATTTTAGGCCTATGAGCTATAAGATTTGTTGTAACTATCCAACTCTCTCATTGCCACACAAAAGCAGTTATAAATAATAAACAAATGCAGATGCTATTTCTAGTGAAACCTTACTACAAAAACAGGCCCCTTCCCTGTGAGCTGCTGGCTGGCCCATGTTTTATATGGATATTGTGCTTCACAGACTTGGTATTCTCTCCTCTTCACCATTTTTAATTTTGATAAAGTCTAATTTATTAATTTGTTTTCCACAGATTCTTTTGATATCATACCTTGTGGGGACCCACAGAGACTCCATAGTGAGGCCTTATTCCATCTTGACTCAGGATCAGAGAGTCTGAATTTGTTTTGCCCTGCAAGGCTGCATAAAAAGATGTTTGGACCAAAGGCATGGTTACCAGGTGTCTTACACTTCAAGGCCTAATTATAGGATGCTTTGCAATAAGGCATGGTTACCAGGTGTTTTGAAAGTTAAGGAAGGGTCTACACTTGTTTGTACTTTGTACCTTGACCTTGAAAGAGGGAGGTCTTTTGCCTCTCCCCTTGCTGATGAACAAAAATTCCATTGGGAATAAACTTAAGGCAGCTGTGGTATTGACCCAGAACTCTCCCGATGCTACTCTGTGTCTCTGTCTTTTTCTTTTACATCTTTTACACTAGGTGTTATCCTTTATGTCTCTATTTTTCATATCTATTATTTCTTAATCCTCACTCCTCCCTTCTTGGACTGTTCGACAGGTTGGGGCTGGTCCCTGACAATACCTGTAAACCTTTCCCTATCCCAAGCTCACAAAGATTTTTTTTAATATAATTTTTGCTTCCATGCTTTATATCTTTAGCACATAATAAAGGGTGATATTTGGGAGGAAGAATTAATACAAGAAAAGGAGAGAGGGAAGGAGGAAGAAAAGGAGAGGGAGAAATAGATGGAGGATTTAATACAAATAAAAGCTCCCCTTTCCTTCTTTCTTATTCTTTCTGCACTCAACTCCTCAAGCCAAGTTCCCAAAGGCTCTTCGCATCTGAACCTGATCTTTGAACTTCCAAACTTGTTGATTGATTTTACTTGTAATTTGGGAACTCCTAACTTTTCAGTGCTATAGCATGACTTTTTCCAACATATATGCCATGTATGTTAACTTTCACCTTAAACTGCTTTTAAAATCTTACTTCATTGGCCCAGGGGTTAAAAGCAC
The DNA here is from genome assembly GCA_902168325.1 of Peromyscus nudipes. Lineage (NCBI taxonomy): Eukaryota > Metazoa > Chordata > Mammalia > Rodentia > Cricetidae > Peromyscus > Peromyscus nudipes. The sequence goes on along the minus strand of CABHPH010152413.1, from coordinate 38,647 downwards.
TGGCTGTTCTTGAAAAGGACCCAGTTCTATTCCCAGAACCCATGGTGGCCAACAGCCACCTTCAACTCCAGCTTTAGGGGTTCCAACACCATTTTTCTGACCTCTAGAGGCACCAGGCCCACATGTGGTACACATACACACATGCTGGCAAAACACTCATACACATAAAATAAATAAATCTAAAATTAAAAAAAAAAAGATCCTGTCAGCATCCAATAGCATCTCTCAGGGACCAAGTCTTCAATGAATGGACCTTGAAAGGACATTGTAGATTCAACCTAGGCACCTACTTTATACATGGAATTGGTTCTCAGAGAAGTGAGGTTCCACATTGCATTGATTGTACAACCATAGCATCTGTGAGTTCTGTATTTGTAACTTTGGAAGCCAGGCATCCCAGGATTTCTCCATCCTGTGGTGCCCACTGAGGACCAGGAATTACAGATGAGTAAGGCATAAGGCTTCCCTTTTGCAGCTGCCTCTCAGGTCTTGCTATGACTTATACTACAGAAGGGAAGTCTACCACCTGTGACTTGAAATATGCCCAGCCTCAGGGTATTGACTCAGCTGGAAGCAGGCTCCTTGTCAATGAGCAGTTAGTTCCCTTCCAAGTTGCTCTCCAGTGGAAAGAATAGCAAGGACACCCCTTATCAGAAGCATGCAAGAATGAAACCTGGACAGATTCCAGGCTTTTGATTCTATCAGGAAAAGATGCATACAGCCCAAGGGCCCTCTGAACTCAGCCCTGTAATAAGAACAAATGTTCACATTTATCAAGCACCTAGTGTTTTAGCTCCTTGACCCTTGCCATATGCTGCAGGTAGCAGCATCCTGCTACTAAAGCCTGCAAATGTAAGGCTCAGAAATGAACTACCATTTGTCTACAACCAGGAATGATTTTATTTCTGGACTTCGAAAGCTGAGTTCCTCTTCTCTCTGTTGGGCCAGCCTGGGACACATGGAACCTGGGATGTCACCCTTATTCAAGTGGATTTCCCCATGGGCTTTCAGCATACAGTATAGAAAGAATCCTTCTTCTGAACTAAGTCAGGTACAGGGCAATGCCAGCAAAAGTGGTGGCAACTTTGCCATGCTCTAGAACCCTGGTACGTTGGCAGTGTAGATTATCTCAAGCAGGCTCAATACATGCAAGATTTTTTATATTTTATTGTATACCATAAACCCCAGCTTCATAAAAATAGAGCTCAAATCCAAGATTTTCTCTTGTACTGTTCTTTCTGAAGCCTTATAGGGACTTTTATTTTCCCTGAGATAAACCACTCTCAAACGAGTCTCGTGGGCTAGATGCTCTATAATACCATCATACCTCCCACTGTCTGTCTTTTACATCTAGAGAGGCCAAGTAGAGTGCCAAGGTCACGGTACATAGCAGTGCTGGCATTTGCAACCACGTTCATTTGAAGCCAAAGCACAGTTTCCACTCTGATCTGTACTTGACATTTCTTCCTGCTGCCTAGGGCACTTGCATTTTAAACAAGGTTCATGGAAAGGGCATGCATTAGTTACCTTTTCTGTCACTATGACAAAATACTTCAGGGGAAAAAAATTAAGGAAGGAAAGATGGGTTTATTCTAGCTCACAGTTTTAGGGTAGAGTCCATCATGGTAGGAAAGTCATGACAGCCCTAGAGTGAAGGGGGTGGTCTCACTGTATCTGTAGTCATCCAACAGAGAGAGATGAGTGCTGGGTGTTCAGCTTGCACTCTCTTTTTTATTTATTCTGGGACCCCCAGCTCATGGACTGATACCCCTAACATGTAGAATCAGTTTCCCCACCTCAATTATTTCAGTCTAGAAATTCCCTCACAGACAAGCCCAAAAGTTTGTCTCCCAAGTGATCCTAAATTCTGTAAAGTTGATAACCAACATTAGCCATCTCAGGAAATATTTGATAGTGCTGGTAAAATAGAGTTGCAGTAGGATGCTTGGAGCAGGAATCTTTCTCAACCAGTGTGTTTAGGGAGAGGCTCACTGTCCTGTTACTGCAGTTGCCCTTTAACTCTAAAGGTGTGAACTGGAATCCGGGCTTTGTCATTGCATCAAGTGAATTTTCCCACTCTCCTGGATGTCTTCCCTATCCTACTTCTCATCCATTGCAGGCTAAGAACAATACAGTCCTCTTCAGGCTTCAGCTATAGGGTGTAAACTGTCAGCACAGTGTGTGGTGCAGATGCTAACATCTCAGAGAGGTGAGCCGAGTGACTTGGCCAAGACCTGGGTTTGATCTCAGATTGTCTGAGTCCCGAGTCTAGCACTCCTCTACTCCGGTGGTCCCTTTTAAACTCTAGCTTCACTAGAAGTATGAATGACTTCTGCCAAGGTGACTTGGGATTGGTTGTTTGCTGCAGAAAAGCTGTTTTCCCTCTTGGAGTTCCTTTCTATGCCAAGGACAAGGAATCATTGTTGCTTTGCCACTTCTAGTCCATTGAGCCAGGCACAAGCCCCTCATGTCATTATAAGTCCATGCAAACTTGTTTTGCTATTAGCACTCTCCCTGGACCTAGGTCACGTTCGTGGGCATTTTCAACCATGACTCTGAAAGAAAATAAGTATACTTTGAGCTAAATAGCAGTTTTGCATTTGCTGGTTTGGATTGGAAACTAATAGGAGGGCAAAGAAAATTGTGAGGATGTTTTCTTACCAGCTAGGCAGTAAGTGCTGGGACTAAGAGATTAGGAGGGGTCAATTGGTGCCCAGAGCACACATCCCCCAATTGTTCTAATCAGGGTTAGAAATGTTCAAGCTGCAGAGCCTTCAGCATTGAATGCTGAGACCCTGGGTGACCTTGGGTTAAAAGTATGACTTCCTTTTAAAAAGGATCAAACAGGACGTTTTAGCTGTTAACTTTAGAAAATGGTGACAAATGCTTGTTATGGAAATTAAAAGAGCACGGGGGTTATATAAGGTGAAAAAGACCTGCTGAACCTAGCTGTGCTTCCTAGAGAAAACCTGAAGTCAGTACATAATCCACAAATGCAGGAATGCAGCCAGACTCACATGCATATGCTGTTTAGCAAAACATTGAACTAGGCCATATACTTTTTACCCACAGAGAAACTGACTCCCAGAGAAAGGAAGGGATATGGACAGGTCATACAAGGATACAGCACAGCAAGGCTGGGCTGTCCCTGAACTGTACTGTACTTCTAGTTTAGTGCACCTTATACATTTCTTCCCTCCAAGACCCCTCTGGCTATGCACACTCTTACTAAGATCCATGAGGAACACAAATGCAGGGGATTAGTACTGCAGATGAGCACAAGAAGTAGTGAAAATATTTAACCCCATGCAAATTGCAAGTCCAACCAATCAGGACTAACAAAGGCTGCAAATGACCTTCCTCGGGTTAGTTACTAGATCTGTATTTACCCTGCTTGTGGAGGCTCATTTCATATTCTACACATCTCTAAAGGAGAACCAGTATAAGAATAAGAATGATGTGTCATGGTTTTCAACAATACTTTCCTAGTTAGCATTAAAGGCCAATTTGACACAGCCTGGAATTATCTGGGGGGAAAAAAATCTCAAATTGGTAGTGATCTTCATGAAATTGGCCTGCAGGCATGTGAGTAAGGGATTGTGTTGATGGTAAATTGTTATCGGAGGGCCCAGACCACTGTAGGCAGTATCATTCCCTTAGGCATGTGGTCCTGGGTGTACAAGGAAGCTTGCAGAGCATGAGACACACAGAGAGCCAACAAGCAAAATTTCGACATGGTTACTGCTTCAAGTTCCTGCTCTGATTTCCCTCAGTGGATGGACTGTGACCTGGAAACAGAAGCCAAAAAAAAGTCCTTTCCTCCCCTAAGTTACTTTTGTTTAGAGTGTTTATTATAGCAGCAAAAAGGAAAGTAGAATAAATCCTATTAACTGACTATATGTTTTAAAAATTATTTGAGTGTTTGGAAAATGGGAAGAGAAGACATTAAAAAGGAAGTAGTTGAAAGGGAGAGTTTGGAAGAGTTCTGTACAATTGAGGATTTGTTTATATAGCTCTGAGCTTGGTGGTTTTGAGACCCTGTAAAAGTGATTTAACTTCCTTGCCCCCTCTTTTTTCTTCCAGACACCTGTCCATGTAAGGAAGAGGAAGATATCAAAGAATAATTTAACCAGAATTTTATCAGTTAAGGGTGTTTGAGGGACTTTTAGTCTGGCAAGCTAATAGTTCAATGTCCCTGGACCCTGAATCTAAGTTGGAGTTTTGAGGTCTTTCTTACCCTCAATTCTATGTGAAAGGGGCTTTGAGTTAGCTTCTCCATGACCCCTCTTCCTTCTGGGTTCACCCCCACCTACAGCATACCATATATAGGAAACACTGCCTAAGCCAAAGAAGACATTGGGAAAAAAGGAAAAAAATGTGGTTGACAATAATTAACTGGCTGTTTCAGAAAACTTAGCAAAGAGTGCACAAAGAAATGATCTGTATCTGAGGTGATAAATTACCCAGATATGACCAGCACACATTGTATACATGAGAGGAAATATCACCCAGTACTGTGGGCATGGAGTATATATAATTGTTAGGTGTTGATTAAAAAATACGACATTTTTTGAAAAAAATTATCAAGTCATTCTTCTTCCTTCTAAACGCACCAAGAAATCCTATTTCCTGCAGTCTCCTGACATTTCTTGTGATAATTCTCCTTAAAGATGAGCACTTGTAGAGGCCAATGAGATAACTCAATTGCTAAAGTGCTTCACAAACAGACACACACACACACACACACACACACACACACACGGCTGCCTATGGTGGCATGCACTTATAATCCCAACCTCGGGAAGGCAGAGTCCTGAGGATCCATGGGGCCTACCTGATAGCCAGCTGAGCCTACTTGTTGAGCTCAAAGTCAGTGATAGACCCTGTAACAAAAAACAAGATAGATGACTCCCAAGGCATACAATTAAGGTTGTCCTTGAAGAATTGTTTATGTGTACATGGAACTCACAGAAACATGTGCACCCATAGAAACACATATTCACACACACTAAGATTAATCATGGGTCTAACTCACTTGATTACATACACACATGCATATATGCATACACAGATTGCTCATGGATCTACTGTCAATCCCATCGGGAAAGAATAAGACCACAATTTTTGAGCCAAATTTGAATCAAGTTTTATTAAACACTGGCCAAATCCATACCAGGGATTCCTAGAGTATGGTGGTGAATTACATTAGTCAGGAGCTTATAAAAGTAAAACCCACAAGGCTACATACTTCCCTTTGTCCAATCAGGGGCAAGCATACACCCTGACATACTTCTTGCCTATGTACCTTCTGTGCAGTTAGGGCAACCAAGCTTGTTTACAGAAGTGAAAATATTTGGCTTGTTATCTTACAAGAACAACAGCCCTCAGCATCCAGGAGGTTGTGCAAGTGAGGCTTTCAGGTTAGAGGCATTTTGTTTTACAGATCCCTTAGGCATAGTTATTTAAATTTAAACGTATCATCTGATTATGGTCACAGTACCTCATCTGATTATGGATACATATATTCTCCGTGGTTTAGCTTTAAGAAGACCATAAACCATCAAAGTGAGAGAGCTGAGAGAGAAAGAGTCAATGGAGAACCCTGGCCAGCATGTCTGAATTAGTCTGTGCCCTGCAAAATTACATTTCACGGATGTGGAGCAAGGGAGACATTTCTCCAGTAATGGTGGGAGTGCAAACTTGTGCAGCCACTTTGGAAATCAATAGGCAATTTCTCAGAAAATTGGCAATCAATTTACCTCAAGACCCAGTGATACTACTATTGAGTATATATCCAAAGGATGCTCAATCATAACACAAGGATACTTGCTCAGCTATGGTCATAGCAGTTTTATTCGTAATAGCCAGAACCTGTAAACAACCTAGATGCCCCTCAACTGAAGAATGGATAAAGAAAGTGTGCTACATTTACACAATGGAGTATGACTCAGCTGTCAAGAACAATGACATCAGGAAATTTGAAGGCAAATGGATAGAACTAGAAAAAAATCATCCTGCGTGAGATAACCCAGACCCATAAAGACAAACATGGAATGTATTCACTTATAAGTGGATATTATAAGGTAAAGTAAAGGATAACTATGCTACAGTCCACAGACTGTAGCTTAGTAACAAGGAGTAAGAGGCTTACTCAACAACAAGTAACAGACACTTAGTAACAAGGAGAGCCCAAGCGGGGGATGGATGCATGGATCTCCTGGGGAAGGGGAAATAGAAGAGATCTAGTAGGTGGACTGGGGACAGGTGGAGATGGGAACATGAGGGATCAGGTTTGGGGGGTGGAAGGCAGGGGACAGTACTGGAAGAGAAGACTGGAAAGGGGGGGCATTTCAGGATCAAGTAGAAACCTGGTGCAAGGGAGACCTCCAGGAATCTATAAGGATGACCCCAGCTAAGACTCCTAGAAATGGGGGTTACGTAGCCTGAACTGGCCATCTGGGCCAACTGGCAATCTTGCTGAAGAGAGGGAGGAAGGATTGTAGGAGCCAGGGAGTCAAGGACATCACAAGAAGACCCATAGAATCATCTAACCTGGGCTCATAGGATCTCACAGAGTCTGGGCCAACAACCAGGGAACCTCCCTAGGACCAACCTAGACTCTCTACATATATGTGACAGTAGTATAGCTTGGTCTACTTGTGGGGTCCCTAGCAGTGGAGCAGGGGCTGTCCCTAAAGCTCTGACTGGCTTTTAGGAACCTATTCCTCTTACTGGGTTGCCTTGCCCAGCCTTAATACAAGGGGACAGTATCAACTAGATATGCCATGTTTTGTTGATCCGTATGGGAGGCCTGCCCCTTTCTGAACAGAAACAGAGGAGGAGTGGATTTGGGGGTGGGGGCGGAGGAGAGGTGGGGGAAGGGAATAGGCGGGGGGGGGGGAGGGAAACTTTGATCAGGCTGTAAAATAAATGAATAAATTTAATTTAAAAATACATAAATGTGTGAAAAAAATTTAAAAAACCATATTTCATATCAACATTATATTTTCCCTGGAGGATTATTATAACCTCACAATCAGTGTCCCAACCTCCTGAAGAACAGCTGGAATCTTGGCTACCCCAGAACAAAAGCCTGCCTTGGGTCCTTGCTGATGGCATTGATTACAAATTAAGCCTGTTCATAACAGTTTCTCAAGCTTCCCTGAACTAAACTTTCAAAAACTGAGTTGTGACATCCAAAATGACCACACCCAAAAGATCTCAGGCCTCAGAAGTCTCTCTTCATGTCATACTCACATGTCATTAATGGTCCATTGTCTTCAGCAGCCTGTTAATTCCTAAGGCAAAGGTAATCTTGAATTTAAAACTTTATTGAGGTATTATAGATATTTTTCAGAAAAGGAATGGTCTGTAACTACTGCTACCAAGACTTGTGGGAAATTAGGACTGAGTCCACTGGATCTAAGAGCTGGAAGCACTTGGGGAAGTGAGGTACAAATTGTTTACACTGAATCTACATCAGCTGTTAGTCAGAAATAAGGGACAGGACAAGGCAGGCCTGGAAAAGCATCAGGCCAGGCCAGTTCCCAAGCAGACTTGTTACTTCTGAGTTAGTTGATGTTTGTTCCTTCTGAGGTACTTAGTGCTTTCATCTAGAAAAATCTTTGTAACTGGATGGTACCAGAGGGTTGACTCTGGAGTCTGAGTCAAGGTTTCAATGCACATTGGGGAATGTGGAGCAGACTTGTTGAACTTCCCTTATCTTTCTCTCTCTCTCTCTGCCCTTGCCCTCTGGCCTTTATAATTAAATTGGCACATCTACACCTTTCATTTTATCAAGCATAACTTCACTATTGCAAGAGACTCTCACCCAGACCAATGTCTTGATAGTCATCATAGGAAGTTCCCAAAATATCCGTCAGGTCTTCAGTGGAAAGCCCCAAGAGACAGTTTTTGCCTTAAGAGTATGTGAATATGCTTATCTTGTTTTAACCTCCAGCCTCAGACTGTGGTGTTCTATTGCGCAATCACAGCAGGGCCTTCCCTTTCTCTCTTGGCAGAATCGCCTTAAAGAAAGTTTCCAATTCCCCATAATTTCTCATCCTGAGTGCTGAGACATTATCAAATTCCTGTTGCCGTCTTCAATGTTTATATTCGTGGTATTTGGGGAAATGGTATCTGGCAGCCCCTAGTCACTGTCTGTACATTAGCTTTGAGAGATACTGGATGAAGATAAGCCGAGTTGCTGGGCCTAATGGTCAAGGTCCTAGGTGATCTGAACATGCCCTCACTTTCACTTGCTCACTTACTTTCTTTTACAAACCTGACACTTGACACTATCCCAACCTATTAAATTTTATCAGCTTTGTGCTTTTATCCATGCTTTATGCTCTATTCTCTTTAAAATTTTATTTAGCCATTCGTTGAGAATGTCATGCATATATACAATGTATTTTAATCATATCCACCCCACACTTCCCCTTCTAATTTTCCCCAGATCTCCCATGACCCCTCCAATTCTATCCTCTCTTTATCTCTCTCCCCTCCCCACCACAGAGTCCAGTTATGGGCATGGTAGAAAAATGCACTGGGGCATGAGCAACCTTCAAGGAAACTGACTCTACTTCCCCCAGCAGCCATCAACTGCCAATAGCTCTTAGTTAGGAGTGGGCCTTGTGATTCCCCTCCCCCATCTATACTGGAATGTTGACTGACTTGATCTTGTGCTGATCTTATGCAGGCATCCATTACTGTTGTAAGTTCATGAGTACAATGACTCTGTTGTATCTAGATGGCACAATTTTGCAACATTCCTCTCTGACCTTCGACTCTTATAATCTTTCTGCCCCCTGTTCCATGATGCTCCCTGAGCTTTGGAGATAGAGGGTAATATAGATATCTAATTTGGAGTTATTATGTTCTGTTCTTCTTTCAACAGCTAGACATCTTTCTAATTTTCAAATTATTTTTAATTATCCATATATGTATATATGTGCCAGTGTCCACAGAGGCCATAGGCATTGGATCCCCTAGAATTGGAATTACGGTGATTGTGAGCTGCCTGATATGGATCTTTGGAATCTAACTCTTCTGGAAGACCAGTATGTGCTCTTAACCACTGACCAGTCTGTACAGACCCTCCCTGGTCTCCAAAACAGTAACCACTTAGTCATCCTTCCCATATGAATGTCCCTTTGAATCCTTGTCCCTCAGCAAACCTGCTTTGGTTCTATGATTTACTTTAACTAATTCAATATGGTAGACCTGAAGCCATCTCTACACCTAAAACAATCTAGAAGCTTCCACTTCTGGGAACCTGAGCCATCCAGCTATCTGTGAAGAGGAAGAGATCATAGACTATTTACTAAAGGAGTTTCAACTCTGCCCATACTCAGCTCACCTCAGCCCTCATGGTTTTTTCACACAGGTATTCAACATGTAAGAGCCATTTGGATACCTGGACCCAGCTGAGCTCCTGGCTAACATACCATAGCTCAGAAGTGCTGTCCAGGTGAATTGAATTAGACCACAGAACTATCAAATTTTGCTTGCTTATCTGTTTTTGTGCTATGAGGTTTGTACCCAGGGCCTTGCACATGTGCCCAGGGTCTTACACATGCTGAATATATGCCTTACATTTGGTTATATGCCTAGACCCCAGACCACCAAATTTTGTCATGGTCTACTGCGCAACAATACCTTTCCGCACCACAGCTGGGAGCAGGAATAGCTTAGTTCATTTCCTGCTTAAGTCTCCCTGAAGGGAAACCTTCTATCATTTCCTGGCCTCCTGGTAAACTCTCCATGAATTCAATGTATTTGTAAGTGATGGCATCCCTGTGTCCCTTCAGTTCCTTCTGGCACCTGCTGCATGTACATATTTAACTTACAGCCTAGTGTTTTATACTTTGAGCTAATTAAAGAATGGTGAAAGATCAGGGAAACTTCATTCACTGGGTAAAATCCCCAGGAAGGGCAATTTGGCTGCCTGTGAAAGATCTTTGACCGTTCATGCTCTTCCTTCAATTGAATGTTCCTTTGTCTGAGAATCATTCAACCAGAAAGAAACTCTCAAGTTAGGTATGGTATACTGTACATACCTCCCCACAAGAGAGAGGCCGATGTGAAGATTGCTGTCAAAGCACAGCCTCCAGCCGCTCCCCAGGCAGCCTCTGTAGGACTTCAAGAAACCTCTCTTGGAGCACCTTTTATGAAAACTCAAAGGATAAACTGTTTGTAGTGCCTCATGACTGTAATCCCAGCACTTGGGAGGCTGAGACCTGTAGACGTCCAATGGACAAGGAGCATCAGAACACAGGAACAGGCAAACAAAGCATTCTTGAAATAAATTCAGACTCGCAGGATGCTAGGAATGGAGAATAGGCACAGCATGTCCACCACGGGTGGTATCTGTTTGAAAATCTTGAGGTATAGAAAACTCTGTCTTCAGTTGATTAGCTTGAACTGTTTGGGAGGCCCCCAGGCAGTGGGACCGGGACCTGTCCTTAATGCAAGAGCTGGCTGTTTGGAGCCTGGGGCCTATGCAGGGACACTTTGCTCAGCCTGGGTGAAGGGAGGAGGGGACTGGACCTGCTTCTACTGAATCTACCAGGCTGAGCTGAATCCCCAGGGGAGTCCTTACCCTGGAGGAGATGGGAGTGGGGGGTGAGCTGGGGGGGGGGGGGGGGGGAGGAGGAAGGACAGGGGAATCCGTGGCTGATACGTAAAATTAAATTAAATTATAAAATAAAAAATAAGTTTAAATAAAAAGCTATTTTAACGCACATCCTCAAAATTTAAAAAAAAGAAAAAGAAAAGAAAACTCTGTCTTCAGAGGAAAACTAATCATGGTAAGAAGAAATCAGTCTCCATGATGACCTAGTGTCCTGGAAAATTGTGGTGGTTTGAATGAGAAATGTCTACATCATCTCGCATGTTTGCATACTTGATTGCCCATTTTTTGTGCTTCTGGGGAAGGTTAAGGGATTTTTAGAAGGTAGAGCTTTGCTAGAGGATGTATGTCACTGGAGTCAGCTTTGTGGACACAGCCTGGCTCAACTTCCTGTTTTCTCTCTGCTTCAGGTTTGCAGATAAAATGTGATCATCCAGTTTCCTGCTCCAACCATTGGCTTCCATGCCATCCCTGCCACAATAGCCACTAACCTTCTGGAATAATAAGCCAAAATAATCCCTAGCTTCCTTCAGTTACTTTTGGTCAAGGTGTTTTTTCACACCGCAGAAAATACAGAGCCCTAGTGAAAACATTGACCTCTTTCTTTTCATCTGATAGGGTTTCAGGTAGTTGAAGAATATCTGATCACCATGTAAGTATCATAATAAATATTCCAATAGCAATTACTATTTAACCAGTTTACATGTGAAATATTGCCACATATTTATGGTAGAGTGCAAATTAATCTTTATAATCATGATATGACAAAGGCTCTATTTTTCTCATTTTGGAGTGGGCAGCATTGAGACAGAGAAAATAAGAAACTTACTAGAAATCATTGGAATTTGGGTTCCATGAAGACTTGGACGCTGGGCGGTGGTGGCGCACGCCTTTAATCCCAGCACTCAGGAGGCAGAGGCAGGTGGATATCTGCGAGTTCGAGGCCAGCCTGGGCTACAGAGTGAGATCCAGGAAAGGCACAAAGCTACACAGAGAAACCCTGTCTCGAAAAACCAAAAAAAAGAGAAAAAAAAGAAAAGAAAAAAAAAAAAGATGGGCACTTTTCAACTCTGTACTCTTTTCACTATGCCGTACACCATAGGTGTAGTGTGGCTAAATTGGATAAAAGTGGGGGGCATGGTGGAGAGCTACTGATAAGAGAAAGGAACACATACTAAGATGTCAAGTTGTGGAGAGTATGTGAGGTTTTAAAAAAACAATTTGTGAGAGCTAGAGAGAGAGCTCCGCTGGTAAAGTGCTTTCTTTACAAGCATGAGGATTGAGTTCTATCCCCAGAACACATGTGAAAATGCCAGGCATGATGATAAGCAGTTTGAGTCCCAGTACAGGGGAAGCAGAGATAGGCTGATTCCTGGGTGCTGTGGCCAGCAGGTCTAGCCTACTTGGAGAGTTTTGGCTACCACTGTAGAGATAAGTAACACATAGAAATAAAAAATAATCAATAATCAGGAGAATAATTACACAATGGGAGGCAAGCTTGAAACTAGAAACTGATGAAAACACTGAAGAATAAATTAAGTAAATGATATTTAAGGTAAATTATATATCTCCAAAGTGTAGTGGGTAGCCATTCCAGCTTTGGTCTGGAAGTTCCAACCCCCATTGAGGCTTCCGTAACTGTCACGCCTACAAGGCAGGGCCGAGAGAGGACCCTGAAGACCTGAGATCTGGATGGGCCGGCTCGCTTGGTTCCTGGACCCTGGACGCTGGAGGTAGATTGAGCAGAGTTCTCCAGAGAACACCGCCGGACTGCGCTACACCTTTCCCAGGCCCTGTAACCTATCCCTTCACTTGTAAGTTACCCCACAAAATAAACCTCCCTTTTAACTAAGTGGAGTGGCCTTAATAATTTCACCAATACCAAAGTCAGGAGAAAAGAATTTTTCATGAGCCAGACGGTAGTGGCACATGCCTTTAATCCCAGCACTCGGGAGGCAGAGGCAGGCGGATCTCTGTGAGTTTGAGGCCAGCCTGGGCTACCAAGTGAGTTCCAGGAAAAGGCGCAAAGCTACACAGAGAAACCCTGTCTCGAAACCCACCCCCCCAAAAAAAAAGAATTTTTCATGAGAATGAAAGTACCCACCAATTATAATATTGTTGAAAAATATTCATAGAAAGTAAAAGAGTATTTATTTGTGACAATAATTGTAATTAGGCAAAGAAAAAGAGTTTAATTGGTTGCGTGTAAGATACTAAGCATTTACTGGGCCAATCTCTGGGAGCCCTGCTGACGAGAGGGAAGAGGGATTGTACAGGAGGGGGCAGGGGAGGGGGTCAAGGTCATGACAGGGTAACCCACAGAAACAGCTGACCTGAGCTTATGAGAGAGCTCATGTGGACTCTGGACCAACAGCTAGGGAGCCTGCATGGGACTGACTTAGGCCCTCTGCATGTGTGTGACAGCTATGTAGCTTAGTCTGTTTGTGGGTTTCCTAGCAGTGAGATCAGGACCTGTCCCTGGCTTTTGGTCTGGCTTTTGGGAACCTATTCCCCATGCTGTGTTGCCTTGCCCAGCCTTGATGCAGGGGAGGAGCTTGGTCCTGCCTCAACTTGATGTGCCATGCTTGGTTGACTCCCATGGGAGGCCTGCCTCTTTGTGAACGGAGATGAAGGAGGAATGGATGGGAGAGCAGATGGGAGATGGGAGAGGGAACAGGAGAAAAGGAGGGAACTGTGGTAGGTATGTAAAAATAAGTAAAAAAAAAAAACCAAAACACTTTAAACTATGAGAATAAGAGCAATGATGCCCACTAAATGAACAATTCAAGTGAAGCACCACCACCAAAAGATGAAGCTGTTTCTTCATGCTCAGCCAGTGAATGGCAGGGATGAGATTTTGAACTTCAAGGCACAATTCCAAAACCCACACTGAAAGCAGATAAAGGACTGAACAAAATTAAAAGAAGTATTATGTCAGGAATCCCCAGTAACAATCTCAGGTTTGACAGTTCCCTGTGAGAATTCACAGAGCTCAGAACAGATGTCTTATCCATTGTGATTACAGAGCAAGGACACAGGGTAGTAAAATCAACAAAAGGAAAAAAGTACACAGGCAAGAGCCAGTTCTGTCCCCCCAGGGATGTCACACAGTCAGCGCTTCATCCTTCTCCCATAAGTTTGCGACAACACGTAGGAACTGTAGTTGGGCAGAGAATCTCCCGTGAAACTAGGTACCTAGAGTTTTTATTGGAGTCACTCACAGAGGCTTAGGAGGAACATATGACTGACATAAGTTCCTCAGTTTCAGCTCCACCCTACAGGTCAAAATAGTCTAGTATGGCTCAAGGTCTTAGGTGATAGAAACCATTGCTCAACTGTAAATCATATTGTTAGCATAAACTATCTGGTGTGGATCAACTTCTCAGGTAAATAAAGACATTCTTCTTAGTTGGGATATTCCAAAAATTCAGTGGGACTTGGTAGAGACCTGAGAACTCTCTTGTTTCACTCTTTGCACTGGTTGTGTTTTCTTCTCCAAAAAGCACTGAGGATTAGATCCCCAAAGAGCTATAGCCTATCCTGGTAGTGTCTATAGATCAAGTCTTACACCTCATGTATTGAGATTGCCCCGAGTAACCATGGGATGAGAACCTGTGGTCACTCCGAAAGAGATGGGTCAACTGGAAGGTCAGGCATGAAGGGAGTGTTTTAGCAGTTAGAAGGAAACAGACTAAGGAAAGAGTTGAGACCTATATCCTCAATTGGGCAAAACTTCACAGTACTATAGTCCATTTAATAGGTGCCAGTGATAGTCAGTAGGTGAGAATACCAGGATGCTGAATCATACCTGGATAAAGGATATACCTGAGTAATTGTTCTATCCTTGACCTTATGCTTAATCAGTTTATTCATGAGACATTCAGCTCTGGCTGGCATTTTGTTATCACACAGAACAAGAGACAAGAAAAGAACGTGGCTTACCTGATTAGGTTTTAAAATCTGACAATGAATTTTTAAAACAAACCAAAATCTATGTCTGAAATATGTGAATAAAATGTCTATAAAGACTTCAGGAACATCAAGATTCGGTGACCAAAGAACTCATACTTTAAATAGAACAATGGATGCTATGGTGGTTTGAATGAGAATGTACTCCATAGGCTCATATACTTGAACATTTGGTCTCTAGTTAGTAGACAAGTTTGGGAAGGATTAGAAGGGGTGGTCTTGTTGGAGTAGATATGACATTGGAGAAGGTGTGTCACTGGGGCTGGGCTTTGGGGTTTAAAAGCCCATAACAGGCCCAGTCTCTCCCTGCCCACTATCTGCAGATCAGGATGTGAGCTCTCAGCCACATTCCTGCCTGCCTACCACCATGGACTAAACTTCTAAATTAAATTAAATACTTTCTTTCATTAGAGTTTCCTTGGACATGGTGTCTCTTCACAGCAATAGAACAGTAACTAGAACAGATGCTTTGAAAAAAGATTAACTAAAAAAAGAATCAGTGTACTGAGGTGAAGCAACACCATGACCAAGGCAATTTATAAAAGGAAGCATTTAATTGGGGGTTTGCTTATAGTTTCAGAGGGTATAAGTCCGTGAGCATTGTGGTAGTTTGAATGTAATTGGCCCCCATAAGCTCATATGGAGTGGCACTATTAGGAGGTGTGGCCTTGTTGGAGGAAGTGTCTCACTGTGGAGGCCGACTTTGAGGTCTCCTATGTTCAAGCTACACTTAGTTCAGACGACTTCCTGTTGCCTGCGGGTCAAGATGTAGGACACTTGGCTCCTTCTCCAGCACCATGTCTGCCTGCACACCACCATGTCATACCATGATGATAATGCATTAAAAGCTCTGAAAATGTAAGCCATCCCAATTAAATGTTTTCCTTTATAAGAGTTCCTGTGGTCATGGTGTCTCTAGAAACACCTAACTAAGACAAACATCAAGGTAGGAAGCATGGTGACAGACAGGCAGGCCTGGTACTGGAGCAGTATCTGAGAGCTCATATCTTATCCACAAGCAAGAAGTGTGTGTGTGTGTGTGTGTGTGTGTGTGTGTGTGTGTGTGAGAGAGAGAGAGAGAGAGAGAGAGAGAGAGAGAGAGAGAGAGAGAGA
>CABHPH010152413.1:0-22922 GCA_902168325.1 Peromyscus nudipes | reverse complement strand
AGAGAGAGAGAGAGAGAGAGAGAGAGAGAGAGAGAGAGAGAGAGAGAAAATGGGCCTAGTGTGGACTTTTGAAACCTCAAAGCCCACACTCAGTGACACACCTCCTACAACAAGGCCACACCTCCTAATGCTTCCTAAACAATCTACTGATTGGGAACCAAACATTCAAATATATGAGTTCATAAGTGCCATTCTCATTCAAACTATCACATACCAATCCCAAACTCCCATAGGCCTGTAGCTATAATCATAATGCAAAATGCATTTAATCCAAATACATGCTCCAGATAAAAAGTGATTGTGAATAGTTTTAAAATTTTAGTAAAAAGATGAATATTAAAATCAATGAAATATAGATTTAAGTCTAATAAAGTATTTCAAGTATGGTAATTAGGTAGAATGAATGATCAAAAAAAGAACTAATCTTGCCTCAGCAGATGCAATGTAAAAATCAAATTACAATAATAATCCAAAATTTTGTGCTTCAATTTTAGGGAAGAGATGGACATACAGTTGCATGAATTGCAATGGGTTTCTGAGTTTATGTGTAAGACTGACACTAGATGCTTGTTCAGTTCTTACTTTGATAATAAAAAAACACGACCTTAAATACATTTTTTAAATTTAGCAGTTGATGTGCTCCAGTACAACTAAGCTCCCGTCTATGGGAACTGCCCCCAAGATAGACAGATCCTGGATTGCAAAGAGTACAACTTATTAGGGGGAGGGCTTTACAGACAGAAGTATGGTTTGGGGTGGGAGCAAGACCAAATGGTTCTCTGTGATTAAATCTGAAGTAAGAGTGTAGATTCAGGTAGAGATGAAAGTGATCTCCCCCAACCTGGGATATACCTGGTTTATCCAAGCTAATATGAAAGAGTCAGGCATATGCTTGGTGCCAGTGTCTGGTCATGGAGCTCCACATATTACTCAGCAATGCTCTCTGCCTTTACTATGCTAACTATGTAGGGAAAATAGGTCTTGCTACTTGAGGTACTCATTGCATTTACAACTCAGCATGGCTACAGTCATGCCAAGCTGAGTCCCTACAGAGTATCAATTACAAAATGGAGCCCGTAACTTCCAAATTGCTTTGAAAAGAATTCTATTTCATTGCTCTCCCACCTCGTCCCTCCCCCAGCTCAAACATCCCATTCCCTTATGTTCTCATCCCCTATCACCTACCCTCTATTGCTCCCCTCTTGCTCCCAGTTTACTAAGGAGATCTCATCTATTTCCCCTTCCCAGGGCTATCCAAGTGTCCCTCTTAGGGTCCTACTTGTTAGCTAGCTTATCTGGAGCTACGGGTTGCAGTCTGGTTATTCTTTGCTTTAAATCTAGTACTCACTTATGAGTGGGTACATACCATGTTTGTCTTTCTGAGTCTGGGTTGCCTCACTCAGAATGATATTTTCTAGTTCCATCCATTTACCTGCAAATTTCATGATATCTTGATAGAGGGAGACATCATGGGGATAGGGAGAAACTTGGTGCCAGGGAAGTTCCCAGGAATCCACAAGGATGACCCCAGCTTAGACTACTAGCAATAGTGGAGCGGGTAACTGAGCTGGCCTACCCCAGTAATCAGATTGGTGAATACCCTATCATCATAGAGCCTTCATCCAGTAACTGATGGAAGCACATGCAGAGATCCACAGCCAAGCACCAAGCCAAGCTCCAGAAGTACAGATGAAGAAAGAAAAGAGGGATCCTATGAGCAAGGGGCATCAAGGTCATGATGTGGAAATCTACAGAGACAACCAAACCAAACTAGTGGGAACTCATGAACTTTAGACCAACAGCTGTGGAGTCTCCATGGGACTGGGATAGGCCCTCTGCATAAGTGAGACAGCTGTGTAGCTTGGTCTGTTTAGGGGTCCCCTGGCAATGGGATCAGGATCTATCCCTGGTGCATGAGCTGGCTTTTTGGAGCCCATTACCTATGGTGGGACACCTTGCAGAGCCTTGATGCAGAGGGAGGGGCTTGGACCTGCTTCTACTGAATGTACCTGGCTTTGCTGACTCCCCATGGGGGCCTTACCTTTCTGGAGGAGGGGATGGGGGATAGGATGGGGGGAAGGCTGGGGGGGGAGCAGGAGGAGGAATGAGAGGGAGATCTGTGGTTGGTATGTAAAATGAATAAAAAATTTCTTAATAAAAAATAAAAATAAAAAGAATTCTAGGGAAAGAGCACACGGCCTTTTCTCATTTGCTGGATAACCAAGAATTTTTAAAATTATTTTATTCTATTTATATGAACATACACGTGCTTGTATCTGTGTGAGTGTATACACTCATGTGTGTGTGGGTGCTTGTGGGAGCCAATAGGAGGTGTCAGGTTCCTTGGAGCTAGAGTTACAGGTGTTTGTGAGCCACCTGATGTGGGTGCTGGATCCAGACTCCAGTCTTCATGGCTTAGCAGAAAGTGTTCTTAACCACCAACCCATCTCTCTAGACCATGGTGTTTGGTGTCATGCTAGTGAGTTTTGTTTTGTTTTGTTTGTTTCCTGAGACTTAATTAAAAGCTGGTCACTGAACTCCTCTTCCCTAACGGTGTAGCTATTAAGAGGCTGTATTCAAACTCTTTGGTAATCTGGCAAGGCCTCTGGACTCCTTTTCAGGAAAAGTGATGGGCTACTAACTAAATAAAACATGTGGACTATGGAATAAGCAAAATGATATTGAAATACAGTTATCTAAGTTGAAAATGGTGACTAACTCATTAACTAACAAAAAAACTAATGGCAAAGTTTAGTAGTAGGTACAATTATTTGTTAAATAATCATTCTTAAATATGTAAGAACAGATGATGTTTCAGTTTATCTTCAGCAAAAGAAATCAGACATGAAATCATCTTGTCACCATTCGGGGCACAGCCAACAGGAATGAAAATTTACTGTAATTTTATATATACATTTGTAATGGAAGGAAATGCTAATGTGTTGCTAATGTGTGGCTGGGAGTTGATGAAAAGTTTCTCTCTCTCTCTCTCTCTCTCTCTCTCTCTCTCTCTCTTCCCTGAGTTTAAGTGAACCTCTGGGAAATCTACTGACCCACAGCAGAGCTTCTTCCTGCCAAAACACAGCTTCTAATACCACCCCTTAGAAGACACAGAAATGTACATTCCTTCCAATAATGGAGAGGGCATTCATCAATTCATCACCTTTTTCTTCTAAGTACTAACAAGGTCAACCCTGCTTGGTTTCCAAGATCAAAGGGGATCAGATGCATTCAGGGTGGTATGACTATGGTGCCTGTTCTCTTCTCAACAGCAGATATTATCAGATGGATTGATGCAAATCTAAAAGATGGATGAGTCTGGTGATTTGAATGAGAATGGCCCTCAGAGGCTGATATATTTGAATGCTTGGTCCCCAGTTGGATAAAACTGTTTAGGAATGATTAGGAGGTGTGATCTTGTTGGGGCAGGATTTAAGGTTTCAAAAGTCCAAGTCACTACTTAGCAGTCAGGATGTAAGCTCTCAGCTACTCCTTAGTACCATGCCCGCCCGCCTGATTCCATGCTTTCCATCACGATGCTCGTGAACTCACTCTCTAAAACTCTGGATAAACTCTTTCTTCTGTAAGTTGCCTTGGTCATTGCGTTTCGTCATGGCAATAGAAAAGTAACTAAGACAGTGGGGAAAAGCGTTGCTGGTATAGCTTTATTTTTCTTTTAATAATTAAGTTAGACAGTTTTCATTCTGATTCTTTTTTAATCTTTGTGTATATATAATTTTACTTTACTTATTATTTGATAATCCCACATATGTATATAATGTATTTTGATCATATCCACTACCCACTTCCTCTAGAACCTACCTCAACATGTCTCTTCCAAACTTCTTGTCTTGTGTGTGTGTGTGTGTGTGTGTGTGTGTATGTGTGTGTGTGTTTCACTGAGCCCAATTAGGGCTGCCCGCAGATGCACATGGGTGTGGAGCCATCCTCTGGGGGCATGGACAGCCTACCAGTGGCTACCCTCCAAGGATAACTCCCTCTCCTTCCGCAAGCAGCCATCAACTGACAATGACTCTTCAGCTAGGATGGGACTTCATGAACCTCTGCCATATTCATGCTGGGGTTTCAACTGCTTGACCTTGGGCAGGTCTTTTACTGGTAATCACAGCTGTTTAGAGTTGATGCGTGCAGCCGCCACAGCACATCCAGAAGAAAGCATTTGTAGCTCTCCTCCTCATCCTCTAGTTCTTACATTCTCTCTGTTTCTAAACATTTTAGTTAAATAAAATCTTTGTTACAATATGCATGGTATAAGAATTTTTACATGTATTAGGTAATAACTGAATATTAACTCTACAAAATTATAGAAGTGGAAAGTAAAATGAAATAGAGCTAAAAGAGCCCTTATAGTACTTTATTTTGATTCATTCATTTCTTAGTGTACTCAGTAATTATCTCCATTCAGTTCTTACTGAAAATTAGAAATTTTGGTAGGTATGAGTGGGGAGCAGTGATGCTGAATTATAATTTTAGTCATTTCTAGTTAAAATTTCTGCTTGTTACTCTCTACTCTTACAGCGATTCATGCCAAGTGGTGGTGGCGCAGCCAGGTAGTGGTGTCACACACCTTTAATCCCAGCACTCAGGAGGCAGAGTCAGGCGGATCTCTGTGAGTTTGAGGCCAGCCTGGGCAACAGAGTGAGTTTCAGAAAAGGCACAAAGCTACACAGAGAAACCTTGTCTCGAAAAAAACAAAAACAAAAACAAAAAAAAAACCCCCAGTGATTCATGATCAAAAATCTCATTCGCTTTCCCTGTGTGCAGTCCTCACTAGTGATCCCTGAAACACAAGGAAGACCCCTTGAAGGAAGGAAAGATGGATTTATTTCTTGCAGTTTCCACTTTAAGACCTTTTCTTTGGGGAGGTAGTCCTCTCTCCCAGGCCATTTTCTCATTTTCAAGTGATGGAGCTGCCAATGTCTTGAGGTTATAGTTTCCCAAAGGTTGAGTTTTAATAGAAGATCAGCAATACTTATTAGTTAATATACTATAGACTGAAGTCACTTGGAGTTTATCCCAAGGAGCATCCACTCCTGCTACAGGACTTGGCTACTGATGCTGCCCTCTGCTGGCTTAGCAGAGCCTGCAAAAATCAGCCCATCCTTTTGGACTATCTTCCATCCTTTTGCAATTTGGTTTACTAAAAATTCTCACTTTCTGTTAAACTTAGGAAAAAAGCCATTCTCTTCTCTACAACTTCATATTACTTAGTTTATTCATTGAAAAACTATGTTAGACAAGCATGGTGGCCCAGGCCTTTAATCCCAGCACTTGAAAGGCAGAGGCAGGTGGATCTCTCAGAACTCAAGGTCGACATAGTAAGACCCTACCTCAAAACAAACAAACAAACAAAAAAGCAACTTTATTTTAGCCTAAAAATGTTACTGAAAGTGCTTTTGAATTTTGGAAGTTTCACAAAACTCTTTTAAGAATGAAATTCTGTCATCCTCCTGTGACCTCAGAGGCTTCCTGAGACACAGAATCTACCAGCTGTGATTGAACCAAGAGGTGAGTGACTCTTCCCCCACCCAGAGAGTCCTGCCTCTAGGACCTAGACCCTGGGACACAGTCTGTGTCTGGAAATCCCCACCCATTGCTGCCCTAGTTGCCAGCAAGAAGGGAAGACTCTTGAGGACAGGCTCCTCTACCAAAACCTCCAGTTGGACCCTGTAATCTACAAGATCCATGCCCTACTCCAAATTCTCACATTCCCCTGCGACTTCAGAGGCTTCCTGGGACACAGAATCTGCCAGCTCTGATTACACCCAGAGGTGAGTGACTCTTCTCCCACCTAGAGAGTCCTGCCTTTAGAACATAGGCCCTGGAGCCTAACACATGGCTGGGAACCATCACCCATCAGTGACGTAGGTGCTGGCCAGCAGGGAAGATTTCTGTAGGCAGGCTTCCCCACCAAAACCCTCCATTGGACCCTGCAATCTATAATACCCACACCCTACCACAAATCCTCACAAGCCCCTGAGACCTCAGAGGCTTCTGGACATACAGAATTTGCCAGCTCTGATTGGACCAAGAGCTACAATTGGACCCAGAGTGGCCCCCTGAGACATAGCCACAGCAAGCACAGATCAGACCAAGAGCAGCTCACTCAGACACAGGCACCTCTTGCACCTATTGGAGGAAGAGATGAGTATGTGCCAGTGCAAAAATACATACAAGAATATAAAGAGCAATATGGCACCACCAGAACCTAGTGGTTCTACAACAGCAAGACCTGAACATCACAACATAGAAGAAGCAGAGGAAAGTGACCTTAAAAATAACTTTACAAAGATGATAGAGACCTTTAAAGAGGAAATGAAAAATTTCCTTAAAGAAATTGAGGGAAAAAACAAACAAAAAATTGGAAGAAATCAATAAATCCCTTAAAGAAAGCCAAGAAAACCAAGAAAAGCAATTAAACAGGTAAAGGAAACAGTCCAAGACCTGAAAATTAACATAGAAGCAATGAAGAAGACAAAAACTGAGGGAATGTTGGAAATAGAAAATATGAGTAAATGAACAGGAACTACAGATGCAAGCATAACCAACAGAATACAAGAGATGCAAGGGAGAATCTCTGGCGTGGAGTATACAATAGAGGAAATTGATTCATCAAAGAAAACACTAAAGCCAAAAATGTCATAACACAAAACGTCCAGGAAATCTGGGACACCAAGGAAAGGCCAAACCTAAGAATAATAGGGATAGAAGAAGGAGAATAATACTACTCAAAGGCACAGGAAATATGTTCAACAAAGTCATAGAAGAAAGCTTTCCCAACTTAAAGAAGGAAATACTTATGAAGATACAAGAAGTTTATAGAACACCAAATAGACTAGACCCCCTCCAAAAAAAGTCCCCTCGCAATATAATAGTTAAACCACTAAACATACAGAATAAAGAAAGAATATTAAGAGCAGCAAAGGAAAAAGGCCAAGTGACCTATAAAGGCAGACCCATCAGAATAATACCCAACTTCTCAATGGAGACTTTGAAAGCCAGAAGGTCCTGGACAGATGTAATGCAGACACTAAGAGACCATAGATGCCAGTCCAGACTACTATATCCAGCAAAACTTTCAATCACCACAGACAGAGTGAACAAGACATTCCTAGCCAAAACCAGATTTAAACAATAACTATCCACAAATCCATCCCGACAGAAAGCACTAGAAGGAAAAATCCAATCTAAATTGAAGACCTTGACATTAATCCACACACTTATGAACACCTGATTTTTGACAAAGAAGCCAAAACTGTACAATGGAAAAAAGAAAGCATCTTCAACAAATGGTGTTGGCATAACTGGATGTCAACATATAGAAGATTTCAAATAGATCGATATCTATCACCATGCACAAAACTCAAGTCCAAGTGGATCAAGAACCTCAACATAAATCCAGTTACACTGAACCTGATAGAAGAGAAAGTAGGA
Source organism: Peromyscus nudipes (assembly GCA_902168325.1). Lineage (NCBI taxonomy): Eukaryota > Metazoa > Chordata > Mammalia > Rodentia > Cricetidae > Peromyscus > Peromyscus nudipes. The sequence goes on along the minus strand of CABHPH010152413.1, from coordinate 15,467 downwards.
AATTTTTGAATGTGTTGGCACTGGAGACCACTTCCTAAATATAACACCAGTAGTACAGACACTGAGAGCAACAATTAATAAATGGAACCTCATGAAACTGAGAAGCTTCAGTAAGGCAAAGGACATGGTCAGTAAGACAAAATGACAGCCTACAGAATGGGAAAAGATCTTCACCAACCCCACATATGACAAAGGGCTGATCTCCAAAATATATAGAGAATTCAAGAAACTAGACATCAAAATACTGAACGACCCAATTAAAAAATGGACTACAGAGCTAAACAGAATTCTCAACAGAAGAATCTCAAATGGATGAAAGACATTTAAGGAACTGCTCAACATCCTTAGACATCAGGGAAATGCAAATCAAAACGACTCTGAGATACCATCTTACACCTGTCAGAATGGCTAAGATCAAAAACACTGATAACAGCTTATGTTGGAGAGGATTTAGAGCAAGGAGAACACTCTTTCACTGTTGGAGGGAATGCAAACTTGTGCAGCCACTTTGGAAATCAATATGGAAGCTTCTCAAAAAATTGGAAATGAATCTTCCTCAAGACCCAGCTATACCACTCTTGGGCATATACCCAAGGAATGCTCAATCATACCACAAAGACACATGCTCAACTATGTTCATAGCAGCATTATTTGTAATAGCCAGAACCTGGAAATAACCTAGATGTCCCTCAACCAAAGAATGGATAAAAAAATGTGGTACGTACACACAATGGAGAGAAAAACAATGACATCATGAGGTTTGCAAGCAAATGGGTGGAACTAGAAAATATCATCCTGAGTGAGGTAATCTAGACCCAGAAGGACAAACATGGTATGTACTCACTCATAAGTGGATACTAGATGTAAAGCAAAGGATAACCAGACTACAACCCATAGCTCCAGAGAAGCTAGCTAACAAGTGGGACCCTAAGAGGGATGCATGGATCATGAGGGGAAGGGGAAATATAGGAGAGTGGGGATGGGGGGCAATGGAGGGTGGGGGCATGGAGGATAAGAACATGAGGGAACAGGATGGTTGAGCTGGAGCAGGGACAGAGGGGAAGAACAGTGAGGGAGATACCATGATGGAGGGGGAATCCACAAGAATGACCCCAGCTTAAACTACTAGCAATAGTGGAGAGGGTACCTGAACTGGCTTACCCCAGTAATCAGATCAGTGAGTACCCTAACTGTCATCATGGAACCTTCATCCAATAACTGATGGAAGCAAATGCAGAGATCCACAGCCAAGGACCAGGCCAAGCTCCAGGAGTCCAGTCGAAGAAAGAGAAGAGGGATTCTGTGAGCAAGGGGCACCAAGATCATGATTGGGGAAACCTACAGAGACAACCAAACCAAACTAGAGGGAACTCATGAACTTTAGACCAACAGCTGTGGAGTCTCCAAGGGACTGGGATAGGCCCTCTGCATAAGGGAGACAGTAGTATAGCTTGATCTGCTTAAGGGCCTCCCTGGCAGTAGGATTGGGATCCATCCCTGGTGCATGAGTTGGCTTTTTGGAGCCCCCTACCTATAGGGGGATACCTTGCACAGCCTTGATGCAGGGGGAGGGGCTTGGACCTGCTTCTACTGAATGCACCAGGCTCTGTGGACTACCTATGAGATACCTTGCCTTGTTGGAGGAGGGAATGGAGGGTGAGGTTGAGGGGAAAGGTGGGAGGGGCAGAAGAATGGAGGAGAGGGAGATCTGTGATTGGTAGGTAAAATGAATAAAAATTTTCTTAATAAAATGATATTCTAATAAGTTTCTGAATTACATACCCCCTAAGTCAGTCATAAAAGATTTCTCAGTTTTTAATTTATTTTTTGGGTGCTGGATTTGGCACTCAAGACCCAATGCATGCTAAGCAAGTGACCCAAATCCCCACTCCAAGTTTCTCAATTTTTAAAATGCACATCTGTATAGGAATTTATAACACACTTTGCAGAATTTTTTCTATTTTACTAGCCAGATTGAACTGTGTCACCTACATTGTAAAGAGAATACTGGACATGTCTGTTATTCAACTCACAGATTAGCTACTTCTGAAAGCTAAATAGACTCTAACAGGAAGAAAGACAATTCTTCAGTGTCTCTCCTCTCCTATTGACAAAACAGTGAGTGTTCTTGACTTGAACTGATTTGTTATGAAAATATATTTTATAATTCCACTCACGTTGTACTACAGGCCTACAGGAGAAAGAAAGAAAACAATACTCTCAGGATGAGCAACTGTAACAAAAGAATACCAAACTTTGGATCTCCCAAAACTGACTCAAAGGCTTAGTGCATGTGTGATCTTGGAGGGCACCCTCCCAAACTGTGCTCCAGTTTCCATCATGTAGAATAATGTTCACTTTGCCTGCTGCCACATAGGTATTTTGTAAGGATTAAATATTTTGAAAATTTTAGCAGTGTGAGTCTTTCTGCCAGAAAGCATATTTATTCATTTCTCATTTTGTCTTCCCACTCTACCCTTCAGGGTTCCAGGACATAAATTTAAAATAAATAAAATATCATATAGATGAAGAATAGATTGGTGGATGGATGGATGGAGAGATAACATATAAATATATAGCTGAAAATATCACACATTCTTACTGTCTTTGCTTCTGTTTTTAAAATTACTTCCTGTTGTCTGGAGGCAATGGCCTCTTTAGGAAACTCTAAAAAAATGGGATAACTGTCAAGTCCTGGGAAAACTAGTAGTATCATTTGTTGTCCAGTCTCTGTGTAATGGGAAAGTGCAGGGTTTATCTCAAGTCCTGACTACAGTAGTCTGTGAGGCTGGACCATCTCAGTTAGCCACCTTGAAACTGTCCTGAGCAGTTTGTAGTCCAAAGCTGATCTTTGGGTGCTGTTTGTCAGCTTGGTGGCATTACCACAAACGAGTTGGAATCGTTGTTGTGGGGCCCCGTCCTCCTTTTGGAGACTTCAAAGATCACTGTTAGGAATGGTCATAGTTATTGCAGAAAACTTAAACATTTTAAATATTGTATGCAGCAGATCTTAAAGAGGTTAAAGGCTACAATTTGTTATGTACATCCAGAGTACAAAAACTTAATTCCTTGTTACCTAATAGAGCCTAATAGAGACTCAAACCTGAAATCATATACAGGATGATAGAAGAAGCCTTTTATCTAGAATCAGTTAGTACTCTATATGAATATTAATATCATGACAAAAAGTTTAAATAAATGTATATATATTCATCTTATAAATTTTGAAATAATATAATATTTTCAAGAGTCAAAATAAAACAAAAGATTTATGAGATTACTGGCAATAGAATAGTCCTTTAATTTTGGTTTTTCTGTCCCATATCAGGTGGCTCTTTTGACACAAGACAGAAATTTTGATTTTTTCTTTAATAAGCATACTTGAGTTTAGAGAGGGAGAGAACCATGCTTCAACTCCAAAGCCAACTTTAATTTTTAATTGAATTGGGACTACAAAAAGACCATTTGCACTAATATGTTAGTAGAGAATAGCAGAAACAAATATTTGGGAAGATTTATGAAATTTCATCCTGTTGGAAATGTGATATACCAATAGGCCAATTTACTCTTTTTCTTGGGACATTTTCTCTGGATGATTCATCCTTCTTCCAATGTCTCATTTGTCCAGCGGTCTTCAGAATCATTAGTTGGATGCTTTCATTCTCCTAGAAAGACAAAAACAAAACCCTGCCCCAACCCTAACATTGGTGAGTTTTCCTTTTGGCAAGTTATATCTGATCAAATGAAAATCATTTGTTAGTCTTATAAGTTAGTTAATATTGAATGGTAATGTTGTTTGATGAGTGATTATCTCTTCTAATCAAGAGGTGATCTGTTTGAATCTAATCTTTATCAACTTTGATGGTATCCACAGTTTTTCTTCTCCTGTGGGAACAAAAGCAAAACCTCTTCCCCAATGTAACACATATCCTGGTTTCCATTCTGAGGTCAACACATACTTAAAGTATACAGGTTGGTTTAATTCAGCAGTTTTTTTCTCTTATCCAATGTCTCTCTGCAGCTGTCATTGCTTTCTCATTATCATTTAAAAAATTTAAAGTTAATAAAGCATTGTGCAATCTATCTCTGGGTGTCCTAATTACCCCTTTCTGTTTATTAATCATATCTTTTAGAGTTCAATTCAATCTTTCTATAAGTGTTTTTTCTGTATGATTGTGTGTTCTACCTGTAACATGATTTATGTTGTAATATGCAAAAAACTGTCTTATTTTACTAGAGACATATGCTGGAGCATTTTCAGTTTTAATTTGTACGGGTATTCTCATGATGGCCATAACTTTTAATAAATATATAACTACAGAATCAGCCTTTTCAGAACTCAAAGCAGTGTAATGTCTGGAATGTTCTGGAAAATATAATAATACCATGAGAATAGTATATAATTCTGACTTTTGAACAGGGCTTTGAACCACTTTACTTCAATTTCCTGACTTATAACCTGCCTTTCTTGATTGTTTGCATCAGTATAGAATGTAGGGGCTCCAGAAATTGGTGTTCCCTGTACAATGTGAGGAAGGATCCAATTAGTTCTCTTTACAAACTGAAGTCTCTTGCTTTTGGGATATTTGTTGTTTATCTTGCCCTCCCCAAATACTGCAATCTCCTTGCCAGTGTTCATTTTCTGTCCATAATGAGGAAATTTCAGCATTAGGTACCACAATTTCTGCTGGGTCTATTCCTGCTAACTGACAAAGTTTTAATTTTCCTTTCAGAATAAACTCAGAAACATTTTTACATAGGTCTTTAATATTTTACTGTTTGTGTAGTAAAAATATTCATTCTAAGCTATCATATTCTCTCTATATTAGAATTCCAGTAGAAGGTAAAATAACCAGAATACAATCAAGCTGTGAATCCAAATGATCCACATGTGCATCCTGTAATATCCTTTCTACCAAATCCAATTTTCTCTCAGCCTCAACTGATAATTTTCTTGGATTATTTAAGTCCTTATCACCTTGAATAGTTTGAAATAAATTACTTAGTTCTTGTGTTGTCAATCCAATTGCAAGCTGTAGCCGGTTACTATCTTCCAGCAATTTTTGAAAATCATTAAGAATTTTTAATTGATCTTTCCTGATTTGAACTTTCTGTGGTTGAATTTTTTGTAAACCTATCTTATATCCTAGGCAATTAATAGAATCTCCTCTTTGTATTTTTTTCAGGAGCATTTTTAAATCCCAACAAGGCAAAATTTTCTTTACTTCTTCAAACATTTTCTATAAAGTATCTGCATTTGAATTAGCTAGTAAGATATCATCCATATAATGGTCAATTATAGATTGAGGAAACTGATTATGAATTATTTCCATTGGCTGCTGTATGAAATATTGACACAAGGCAAGGCTGTTTAACATTCCTTGTGGAAGGACTTTCCATTGATATCTTTTGTTAAGCATGGAATTATTATAATTATGCACTGTGAAGGCCAATTTTTCTCTATCCTGCTCTTGCAAAGGTATAGTAAAAAAGCAATGTTTTAAATCAGTTACTATAATAAACCATCCTTTAGCTAATAGAGAAGGAAAGTGAATTCCAGGCTGGAAAAAGCCCATTAGCTGAATCACCTTATTAATAGCTCTTAGATCTGTCACTATTCTCCATTTTCCAGATTTCTTTTTAGTAAGAAAAACAGGAGAATTACAAAGACTGTCGATTCTTCTTCAACATGTTGAGCATTTAGCTGCTCCTGTACCAACTCTTCTAAGGTCTGCAATTTTTCTGATGTCAAAGGCCATTGTTCCACCCAGACAGGTTTGTCAGTTAACCATTTTAAAGGTAGGGCTGTTGGTACCTTTGAAAGATCAGCAGCTGTTGTCTCCTGTTTATGTACAACCTGAATGGTTGGTGACTGTTCTTTATAATAGATTTTAATATTTTTCCCAGAAACATACAACAGTTTATGGTTTGTTTCTGAGATTAGAGGAATGTTAATCTAATATTCCATTGCTGTAACAAATCACATCCCCATAAATTCATTGCTATGTTAGCCACATATGACTTTAATTATCCTCTCTTGTCATTCAGGCTCTATATATTCAATCCATCTTGCCCTTTGTTTTACTTGATATAAAGTTCCAATCCCTAAAAGCTGAACATTTACCTCCTGAAGAGGCCAATTGGATGCCAAGATCTTGGTGCACTTATTATTACATCTGCCCCTATGTCTACCAAATCCTCAGTTACAATGTCATTTATTTGTATTTTTAACTTTGGTCTTTGATCACTTATAGAAATTTGCCAAAATATTTGCTTTAGGTTTTTCCTGAAATTTTTGTTTTATCTTCAAATGCTGTTCTGTCATCCAGAGCAGTGTGGTTTTCTATAATAGGCATTATGTCTTTTAGTTGTTCTGTGGAGGAGATTCCCCAATTCAAGGAATGATCAAACTAAACTTGATACAGTGGCCTGAAAGAGGCCCTGTATGGCATTTCCTGATGCCAAACAGTTATCTTGCCTGTTCCATATTGATCTGCATTTATTAGTCCAATGTCAGCCTTTGCCATACTGTCTGCATATTCCAGAAGCCTAAGGCCTTCTGTTTTGATTCTCCCTAGGGGAAAAAAAAACATTTTTCCTGAGAACACCTTGCATGCAATTCCTTTTCAGTTCACCTGGTTTACCACGTTTAAAAGATCTAACCTTTTGATTTTTCTTAAAATTTTTAGCAGTCACTTCTCCTATCCAAGTACCATCATAAGCATGAGATCCAATACCAGCTCTATTTCTAATCCATTCATCTATTGGTGCTAATCTTGCCTTAAAGGCCTGATCACCCTTTACATTCTGAATTAGCATGTTCAAAAGCCAAAGATTCAATTAATATTTGTCTAACTTCTGGATATGATATCATTCTATTTACAGCTGAAGTCAATCTTGCAAAAAAAATCAGTCAAGGCTTCTTTTGGGCCTTGTACAATTTTAGTAAATGGCTCAGTTCTCTTTCCCGATTCTTTAATCTTGTCCCAAGTGTTTAAAGCTGCTGTATAGCATGGGGAGAAGTTGTGATCATCAAATATAACCTATTTTCCCACATCAGCATAATGGCCTTCACCAAGGATTTGATCTTGGGAAATCTTATAACCTCTAATCCTACCTTGTTGTCCTATGACATCTTCATCTCTCTACCAGGTAGTCCACTGTAACTGAGGTCCAGATCCCAAACCATTCTGTTCTGAATGGCCCATGAATTTAACATTTGCTTCATAAAAGGTGAATGCATACCATATGAAACTATTGCTCCCTTACATCTCTTAAAATCTAACATTTATTTCTATAGGTTCCTACTTAACTTCTGAATAGCCTTGGGGATGCCTATCATCAGGTGGCCATTCGCTTCAATGATAACTAGATAAATTAAGGTTGGTTTTGTAATAACCTTGGGCCTCTCCCCTTCAGTTTCATAATGCCATGGTGGTGGTCTAAACTCCTCTGTCTCTGTGTGAATATTTTTCTTAGTTCCACTAGTCTGTCTTTTTAAGGACTTTATCTTATCAGTCAATTTTTCATATTTGGCATTGTTATCAACCAACACTTTTAGGGATAAAACAAGAATTATTAAAATGATAACTGACATTATGACTCCCAGCTAAATTGATTATCCATTTATTTAATTGTTCCATTTTCAAACCATCCATTGTGTAACTATACAGAGACCTAACTCCATGCATCATGTATCCCATTGTTAAAGTGAGAAAAAAACTCTCTCCTTTTCTTTTTTTTTAAACTAATTTACCCTTTAAGAATTCTCAGGTGTCTCATCACATCTGCTGACAATGATGGTGAAGTGTGAGGCTGGTGGAAGCTGCATAGCACACCTGGGCAGAGAACACAGGTGGTGCACAGCCTGGCTGAGGACAGCTGCAGCCGCTCGCACATAGTATGTGGTGGTTGCAACACCAATAGAAGCCAGAGAAGGTGTCAAAGAGGCCAACCTAGTGTGGCAGCAGCCTGAGAGGGGATCCAGGAGAAGCCCACAGCCCATGGGGAAAAGGAGCCAAGGAGCCAGCCATCTGAAAGGCAGACACGGGAGCATGTGGAAGCAGCACTTGTAATGGGCAGAAAGTGAGAGCACAGAGCTGCCTGAAAGCAGAGCTGGCTAGTAGTGGAATGTTCACTTGAGTGGCATTTGGAGCTCAGGTACCCAGGGTCTTTGGAGGTTATTGTAGAGAAGCTGCAACAGGAAAATCCCAGACTCACTCACAGGGCTTGAGGCAAGATAGGAAACTAGCATCTGCAACCTGTGGTGGTGGCTGCCAATAGCAGCTGCAACTTTTTTTGTGCCCCAAAAGTTGGACAAAAGATGAAGAATTAATCTAATTATTCTTTATCAATAAAAGTTTGGGAGTCAGATATCTGGGTTAGAACCTGAAGAATCAGAGAAGCAGAGAAGCCACCAGAATACGCTCCATTCCTTCCTCCAAAAGGGCCACAATCCCTCTCTGCCCCACCTTACTACTTCTTGTTCTGTCTTCAGTCCTCCAAAACCTCTGTGGTTAATTTTGGTAGGCTAGTGGCTAGCTCTGCCCTCTGACTCCAGGCAAGCTTTATTTATCAGAACATGATCAAAATAACACACAACAGTTTTCTCCTCTCCCTACAGTGCTTTGCCTTCTAGCATTTAAGTTTCCATAAATAGAGAATAGATTTATTAAAAATAAACCTTAGAATGAAGTAATAAAGCTCAGCCTTTAAAACAATGCTAATTTCTCTTTCTTGGTGTAGGAACTAATTGTGAAAAGCCATTGAAAAATACACAAAACTAGTATTTTTTAAATTACATTTATTTATTTGTGAGTGTATATGTCACAGCATACCTGTGGAGGTCAGAGGACAATGTGATGGAATTGATTCTCTTCTTTTACAACATGGGTCCTAGGAATTAAACAGGTTACCAGGCTTAGCTGCAAGCACCTCTACTTGCTGATCCCTAGTTTCTTTCCTAATAATTTTACAATTGAACCACATGTGTTGTGCATCTGTGTGTGCATGTGTAGTAGTTTGTACATATTAACAATACAACATCTAGGAAGTGACCTGGGAGAGAATGATTTTGAATAGACCTTTTTAGATTACAAGCTATTTCTCTAGCCAATAAAAGAAAAACTACAGAAAGCCAGAGAAGGTATGCATGTGAGTAGTGGGATAGGTCACAAAACAAACCTACTGGCTAATGGGCATGGATCAAAAGACAACAAAGCAAAATAGAAAAAAATACAATTCAGCTAAATGTGTTAGAGTAGTGTTCTCAACCTGTGGATTGCAACACCTTTGGGGGTCGAACAATCCTTTCACAAGGGTCACCTAAGACCATTAGAAAACTTAGATATATACATTATGATTTGTAACAGTAGCAAAATTACAGTTATGAGGTAGCAACAAAAATAATTTTACAGTTGGGAGTAACCAACATGAAGAACTGTATTAAAGGGTCATAGCATTTTAAGAACCACTGTGTTAGAGGGATCCTGAGAATGTGGGGCCTGTAACAGAGTTAGAACAGGAGAAAGTGACTTTTTGTGTGATGAGGAAATGGAGTTCAGTGCATGAGAAATATGAGGGCAGAGAAACAGTGTGTGCAGTTCATGATGTACCTCTGCTTTCTAGAAACACACACCCACCTAATGACAATTTATTACTTCTCTTTGTTCACTCAGTCATTTCTCCATCTACAAACATGGTCCCTTCATCACTCTTTTCCAGCTTTATAGAGGCACATAATTCCACTGGTTCCAGGTACAGGGCATGGTGACATGAGCCATCCTGGCAGCCATTCTCTGAATGGTGAAGTTAGTTTTATCTACATGTACATACATGGGGAAGCCAAGATTTCCTAGAGCCTGAATCTGGTGGGAAGCAATATGGTAAATGAGACCCTGGTGCCGGTACTGAGGTAAGGTGCCTCCCATTCTCATTTCTCCAGTGTGGTCCATCAAGGCCCAAGACACGGGGATCCCTTCAGGCCCCATAATACAGAAGCTGGGGAAGGTGTGGATACAGCGCTCAATGAACTTCTGGCTTTTCTCATTGCCACCAAAATGCCAGATGCTATTCACCAGTGCAGCATGTGTAACATCCAGTGAGGCGAATTTGAACAACTCTTGGTTACTATTGAGAACAAGAGAAAAGAGTAGTCCTTAATCACACAGGCTATGAATAATTTTATTTATTTCCCCCTAAATTGCCCCAAGAGGCAAAAAGTAGAATATCTTAGATTGTGTGTTCTGCAGCTAGACTGCCTGAGTTCCTATCAGTACTGTGTACATGAGTCTGCTGATTAATTGCTCTTCATCTTTTGCATTTCCTCATCTAGTGAGCAGGGCTCATAAGTGACTTGTACTGTAGACTAGCCAGTCAGTGTGATGGGGGCTTAGATTCAGTGCCTAACAGGTAGTAGAAGTGCTCCAGGCAACATTTCCAATTTTTATTTGCCTGTAACCATTATCTTTCCAGTTAGAGAGTTCAAATATGATCTCTCAAGTTAGAAAGTTCAAATATGATCAGTCTTGTTTTATGTAAAAGGAAAGAGTTTTGCAGACAAGCAAGCTTACTAAACCACATGTAGCAAACAGAAAGGCCAAAGTGCAGAATCATAGAATTTGGTATCCTGTGGTCCTTAGGCATTGTGATGCACAAAAGATAAAGTCAAGTGCAAAGATGGGCAGAAATGTGGAATGATGGCCCTTGTCATTGAGTCCTGATGTCTGAAGACACCTGCAATGGTGTGAGGAAGCTTCGGGAGTCATTTTGGATGAGTTCTGGAGGTGGAACTAGACACGCTATTTCCACTCAACTTACAGGTTCTGTCATCCACGTGCTGGGCAAGCTATTCCACCATCAGATTCTGCTTTCTGTCAAGAGATTAGACTAACCTCTAGCTCATAGCAGGACAACACTTCCCAGTAGTTTCTAGATGGGAGTGTTCTGCAGGTTGCCATGTAGTATACAAAGAGAACAGAGTTCTTCTAGGTAGAAAATGTCACAGAGAGTTGTGGGGTTGAGCATCCTTAAACCACATACTGCCAGCTTTTGGTTCTACTCAGCATTAGATTAAACATAAATGGGGACAATGTGAAATGTGTTCAAAATATTTTTATTAGAATCCAGTTGTTCTATGCAGAGAATTCACTGAACACGTATTTGTTTAAAACCCACTATGTGCCAGCTACTGATGATCCCAGCTCTTGCAGGGTTTCCATTATTGTCAGAGGATGAATCAAACATTAAATCTGTAGAATAAATTAACTAGTTTCAAATACTCAGGTGATGGGTGATGTCATTCTGTATGCTGTGAAAATGTGTTGCTCTGATTGGTTAATAAATAAAGCTGTTTGGCCAATGGTGAGACAGAATAAGGTTAGGTGGGACATTTTAACGAGAGAGAAGAAGGAAGAAAAGAGAGAAGGGAGACACTGCTAGCTGCTGCCAGAAGAAGCAAGATGTAAAGTACCGATAAGCCACAAGCCATGTGGCAAAGTATAGATTTATAGAAATGAGTTAATTTAAGATGTAAGAGCTAGCGAGCAAAAAGCCTGCCATGGCCATAGTTTAAAAATATAATACAAGCCTCTGTGTGTTTACTTGGATGTGGGTGGTTGCAGGACCAGGCAGAACACAGGTATTTTATAAGTATCTGTGAGACCTTGGTGCTGGGCAAGCACAGGAAAACTTCCATCTACACTCAGGAGGGCTATGAGCAAAATAAATCTGAACCCTGCGCAGTGGTGACTTTTATTGAGGTATTGTATCCAAGACTCTGATAAAGTAACCTGTGAGCAGATCTGGATACAAAGTAAGTCATTCGTATAAAGATTGATGTGCATAGGAGAGAGAAGATTTAGATAGAGAGGAGATAATCTTAGAGGTCTGAGCTCATGAAAGTCAAGAAGAAATGATAGGAAAGCCATGGTGTAGCATTATTGTACATTAACTTCTGCATTTAGCTTTAACACTAGAAACAATATGAAATCATTCACATAAATGCTTCATGTCACATAACCAATATTAGACTGTTAATTGACTTTCCAACAGAGAGAACGAGAGAGCAAGAGAGTGAGTGAATGAGCAAAAGAGAGAATATGAATGAGGTTCCCTTGCTTTAATTCTTATCAAAATAATTAACTTGAAGTAACCCAATGTGAAAAACCTGTCAAATTCTAATGTGTATCTTCCTTTCCTATTTTACATGGGAAATAACATTGAAATGACAAAATTTTGTTTGTGTTATTTTAGCTTTTTCCAGTCTATAAAATCTACCTCTTCCTCTTTAGACCTCCACCATCAGAACACTTTGCTTGAAAGAATGACTCAGCCTCTGATTTTGGATTCATGTCTAAAAAACAGTTTGTGTTTTTAAAATGAACTTGTAATGTTTTTGACAAAAGTTAGAAGTTTTGGAGGGAAGAAATAAGATTAAATGTAATACCTGAGAGGTAGATGAAAATTTCTTAGAGGGATGAGAAATTCAGAAATATTTGAAAGTATGTCAGGAAGCATTGAAATCTTGTAAGCAGGAGAGAGATTTAGTTCTTATTTAAATTTTATTGTGATTAGTCAGCTACTCTGCAGAATATTGGTTGGATAGTTACCAGGGCCAAAGCTAGCAGAGGTAGTGAGGGCCTGGCAGGTTAAACAGTAACCCACATTCAACTTGCATAGGCAATTACAGTTTTTAATCGCATATATATAATATATATATAATATATATATATGGATGGATGGGTGGATGGATGGATGGATGGATGGATGGATGGATGGATGGATGTTACATGCTCCTGTGTGAAAATCAGAGGACAGCTTTGGGGAGTTGGTTCTCTTCTTCATCATGTAGGTCCCAGGGATTGAATTCAGATAATCAGACTTGTCAGCAAGCACCTTTAGTTGCTGAACCATCTTGCCAGCCCTTTTATGCAGATAATCTTGCTTAGAAAAATGATCCTTTGAATATACAAGTTTAAGACTTTAATATAAATTTATCCCAATTATTTTGTGGGTCCCAAATCTATTGATAAGTGTCCTCATAACAAACAAAAGAGGAAAAGACACAGAGGATAAAGAAGGTCATGTGGAAGTGTTTTTAAGGAGTGGAGAAATGCATCCCAGAGCCAAGGTACTCCTGGAATGGCACTGGGTATTGGAAGTGATCAGAAGGAATTCTATCCTGTAGATTCCAATGCAACACAGCACTTCTCAAGTCTTGATTTTTATTTTCTAGACTCCAAAACAATGATAGATCACCTGTGCATTGATTTTAGCCCTGTGTTTTAAGATGACTTCTTAATGATCACTTTGGAAATCTAACGCAGGGGGTACATCATTAGTGAGAGACTGAATGTTGCAGAACATTTCTTAAACACTTACATGGGCTTGAGTTTGTCACTGCTGCGTACTAAGTTCTTGCCATCCACCAAAGAAGGGGCCAATTTCTTTGCTGTTTCAAGAATCATATACAGAAAGCACTGTGTATGCTTTACATTGCCCAAATTAATGGCTCCAAGTCTTTCTATAACTTTGTCCAGGCTTGCCTGTGAACCTTGATGGGGGAAATGAGGAAGCAAACAACATACCATTATTCATCTTAACATTTAGAAAAGGCTGTTCAGTAGAATCAAAGGAAATATGAACATAGGATCATCAAGTATTATGTTAAATCATGACAGGAGTCATATGATAAAGATTATATCCCTCCCATGTATCTTTTAAATATAAGTTTTAGATGGTATCACAAACCCTGGCTACTTAAGAGTACACTTATAGTTACCAAAGAAGATGAATTAGACTCAGGATAACTGAAATTGAATTGACAATTTCTATGTATTCAAACCATTAAATTATTACTATAAGGTTCTCAATTCCTTTCTATTGCAGTAGTATGACTCCCTTCATCATGAATCGGCTTTTGTCCACTCATAAACCTTGCTTAGGTTCATGGGAAGAATGTGATTTAGTAAACATGACTCAGAGGGCACTGAGGTTGACATTCCCTTTCTGTTCCTGATCCTGTGACATTTACATGTCACCCAATCTACTTCTATCCCTGTAGTTAAGAGTTGGCACAGTGTTATTATGAAATACCAGACTTGGGATTGTGATGAACCTGTTCCTATTAGCCCACAGATAATGCTCCAGGTGACTGAGCCCATGTGTGTGAATCTAGGTGAGACCAGTACAGCTGCCTAGCTGAGCCTGATCCAAATTTCCTACCCATACAATTGTAAGCTAAAATAATTGTTGTTTTGAATTGATATTGAGAAGGTCTGAAATTCTATAAAACTAGATAGGATATTCCTAAGAAGTTCCCATTAAATGCCTCATTTAATCTTTAAGGACTCTATGTTTGGAATAGTATTATAATCCTTTTTTTCTCACAGAAACTCTGGTCTCCATAACAGAAGTGATTTAGCCTTTACCACACAGCTAATAACTGGTTCAGTCAGGTTTCAGCCTTAGATTATGCAACTCCAGAAGGCATAGTCTTGTTTACTAAAACTTTCCTTTGAAAATGTGACAATGTAATAAAGCAGAGATGGAATGGTAGGATAATTGCTCCCTTATTTATATTATTTAATAAGATATGGGCATACTAAAGAATAAATCCTAAGATGGTAAGAAATTACTTTAAAATTTCCTTTGTAAACTTTACACACTGAAGCTCTTAAGAGTTCCCTTTGGTAGGGTTAGACGCTGAGCAAAGAAACAGATAGGAGCATGCTAAGTGTCTATGGCTTGCAAAAATGTATGTGGGATGTAAGGTGCATGTTCAAAAGGAACAGTGACTTCCACCCTGTGTACACAGGAAGTAACAACAGCCCACAGATACCCTGGTTCTCTTACTTTGAATCTGTAAATGTTGTTTCCAATTAATGACTTCTGATGAGCCAAGGAATGTCTGACAGGTGTTGGGATCCTTGGAGTAGATTAAATAAGTATTGGTGTAGTGGTCAAGGTCATCTGTCATGTCCTGTTTCAGAAAAGAATAATAAACCAAAATGTTTGTGGGTGGTGTGGTGTTTGGTTATATTGGTATTCAGTTACATTGTGAGATTTTAAAATATTAAAAGTAATGGTTCCTGTGGAGTTATGTTGTAATTATTTACAATGAGAAATCAAGAGAAAAAGCCTTGACTCAATTCAAAGTAAAAACACTCTGAAAAACATTACTCCAACTCAAGGGAAACTAGAGTGTTATAAAATTCATTTAGAAGAATCAAAATAACAAATTAAAAGCAAAATATTCAGCTAAAAGAATACTCCTTGCTCTGGGATATGAATGCTCTGATATTAAAGTCTATACTGAAAACAGAATCAGAATATGCATCTACAAATTGGTACAAAAATGGTAAAGCTAATGAGATAGACAGTCCTTCAAAAATAGCTTATTATTATTTAGTAAATTACAACCCCATAAAGCAAATAAATGAATATATATATAAAACAAGCTTACAAAT
>CABHPH010152412.1:31727-49917 GCA_902168325.1 Peromyscus nudipes | reverse complement strand
AACACGTTCCCTTTTAGCAGTGGCCATGTTCTAGGGCATACCAATTTAAGGATAGCTATCTACCTTCTGGCTTCAAGTTCCTGTGTTTTTAAAATATAATATTTTTATTAATTCTTTGAGAATTAATTGATAAAGGTATACAGTGGATTTTGAACATAATCACTTCCCTACCTCCCCTAACTCCTCCCAGATCTGCCTTCCACTCTCCCACCCCTCCCAAATTCGTATCTTTTTTCTCTTTTTTTAAATAACTCATCAAGTCCAATTTTTGTTGCCCAGAAGTCATGGGCCAGTCAGTGGATCTTTCTTCAATCCCGGAGTTAGCAGTTACCTGCAGCTCTTGAGGCATAATCTTAAACTCTTCATCTTAGTGTGACAAGGTGGAGGCAAGGGTGTAGACAGATGCAAATACCAATATGAAAGGATCACAGTCATGGTTTGGGTTGAGAGTCTCTGTCTCCACTCCAAATATCTGCCTTTGTGCATGTTTTGGTTACACATTGCTGCAGAATAAACCACATTTAGCAGCTGAAAATGTCGGCCATTGTTCATGGTTTGAGGTGACATGTCTGCAGGGAGTCAAGTGTGAGCCCTGGTTTTCCCAGTAGATGGAGCTGTTTGGGGAGGCTTCTGAACAGGGTCCTTCCTTGGGAGACAAGGAGCAGTAGAGGAGTGCCTTACTGGTTTGGACTTGACTCCTCGGCTTCCTGGTTGGCACCATGCAGCAAGCATCTACCTCAGTCTCTCACCACCACAGAACCACCTGCCACCATGCCTTCCCCACAACGATGGACTGTAGTCCCTCAAAGCCTGAGGCAAAACAGAGCTTCCTTAAGTAGCTTCTGTCTGAAACACAAAAGAAAAAAATGACCAGCGCTGCCAATTTCCCTCTGTGAGCTGGCAGCTGAATGATACTGAAAGAGCTTGGTTCCCCTAACCTCAGCAAAGACTGGTCTTTCATGCAGGGTCAGTTCTGCAGCTGTGGTCAGGCTATGGATGAGGCGGGGACACTCACAATTCTATTGAAAGTCTCACTGGGGCTGCTGAGATGGCTCAGAGTACAAGTGCTTGCTGTCCAACCCTCATGAGAGGAGTGAGTTCAAAACCCACAATGGAAAGAGAGAACCAGCTCCTGAGAGTTGACCTCTGACCTTTACACACTGTGGCATGATGTGTGAGTGCACACACCAAACACACCCATCATACACACATGCATTATACATACCCCACATACACACAAATATACACACACCATACACAGATACCATATTTACATCACACACACACACACACACACACACACACACGCACACACACACATCATAGGCACACACACACACATACCATATACACATGCCATATACACAAACATACCATAAGATTAAAAAATTTGAAAATCTCACTAGCACCTTGGTAAGGATGGATGGAACCCTAGCTGATGGGGAAGGCTGTTGGGCCTATCTCTCTCCATCTCTCCCTCTCCCTCTTCTCCCACTGTGATGGCGTTGTGAGGTATCCCTAGTCAGATAACTGGACACCTGACTTTGTGACTCGAGGCTGATGGTCTCAGAAGCTTAGGCCTTGGGTACTCAAGAAACTGAGGAACCAAACAGGAGGAGGGGATACTGAAGGACACGAGGAACCAGGAGCAGGAATATCCTTCAGTCTAAGTATCCACAGTTTGTGATATTTAGGAATTAGTCCTGAACCATGGTGTGTGTGCGCTAGAGCCCATGAAGGTTCCTGTTGCTAAAACTCCTTCCCTGGGGAAAATGTAAACAACATCTACCCTTCCTACTAAAGTCCCAACGACAAATTGAAGTGCAATTCCACCACAGTTCACTCTGGGGAAGCAATGAAACCACTCTTGCAGAGCTTAGCTGAGGGGTTAGCTGCAGGAGAGGGTGGTTCTTTATCCCCTGGGAGACGCCATCCCACAGCTGCATGGAGGAGCTCCTTCACCTAGTCTTCTACCAGCTGTGTGCTCTCCCAGCCCCTCCCTGAGGCCATGTGCAGTTAGGGCAGGATTACACCAATGGTAGGGAGTGGCTGGACACTGAGGTGAGGGTCTCATGACCCTCCCTGCCCCGCTGTGAAGGGGTGTAAGCAATCAGCAAGCCCAGCTGGGATGATCTGTTGCAAGTGGGCACAACACGGCAGATCTCCCCCAGAGGGTGGTTGTTTGGCTTGAAGCATAGTCCTGTATAACACTCGTTGATAGGTAGTGATCCACCTTACTCCACAAACATCCTCATACATGTGCACCCCTGGACTGTCCACCCTATTACTGGAAGGCAGGTGAGTACTTACTGGATTGCCCATTCAACTCTGGTCCAGGAGGAGAGGGTTCTCCTGTTGCATTGTTGATTGATGGAGATGTGGAGCCTCATGTCTCCTCAACGCTTCATAGCCCTACCCCTGCCTTCCCAGCTTTTCTCCCTCCCTGTCTGTCCTTCTTTCCCTCCCTCCTCCTCATTTTCCTTTTTGTCCTCTTCCTTCCCTCCATCCCTTCGCCTATCTCTTCTTTCCTTCTTTCCTTCCTTCCTTCCTTCCTTCCTTCTTTCTTTCCATCTTCCTTTCCCTCCCTCCCATCCCCTTTATCCCCAATCTCTTCGTTCTTTCCTCCCCTCTCTCTTCCTCCCCACCCCTGCTTTCCTCCTCCAGCATTCAGTGTTTTCAGTAGATGGTGATGAACCAGCCTGCCTACAATTTAGCTTGAAAGTGAACTTACAGTAAAAGCAAACTAGGTTCATTCCTGTTTAGGATTGATTAAATCTCTGTTTCTCAAGGATTGGTTATGTCCCACCTGGAACCGTAACTACAGATGGTTCTGTACTGCCTGTCCCAGGAATGGCAATCTTGTCTGCATTTCAGAAGGTTGTTGTGACCAACTTGTTACGCTTATGTTCTGCCTCTGTAACCCTACCTATTTGTCCTCCAAATCCCCATTTGGAAATCCCGACTCCTGATCTATAAAAAACTCATCTTCCTCACATCCAGGGCTGACCTCTTGAGCCCCGCCTTAGGGGGAGGCAGCCTGTGTACATGAATTAAAAAAAAAAAGCTTGCTTTAATTAATTTGGCCATAATGCCTTGGGTTGGTGGTCTTTCTCGTTAAATCTTTGGGATTAACAATGGATGTAAATATGTAAATAGACATCCCTTTCCCCTTTCTGAGATCCTCTTTCAAATTTAGAAAGACTACAAATTTAGGGAAAAAATTAAGTGGAAAAAAAGATGTGAATAATTAAGTCTGAATTATTCATGTTGTGATTAGGACTTTTAGACAAGCCTTCAAAATAGCCAAATTATGAAAAACCTTTAAAATATTTCATGGAAATATGGCCTAGCTCCCTGTCAACAGCTCTTTGAGTGTGTGATTTTTAACACTGTGAAAGCAAGAGAGCCAAGGAACTCTCCCTGATGTACTACAAATGCAGCCTGGTTGGACCTTAACATTTTGTCATGATTGCTTTTCAATTTTGTTTTGCCTTCTGTGTGGGCAGGGCTGGGGACAGGTGCTCCAGCGTCTTTATGTAAACGTGTTAGTACCGTGAAACCCTGCAGACTCTCTTCACCTTCCTTCATTCTCTTCCTTCTTCCAGGGACAAGTTACTCTCAACTTGGAGTCTATAATAGCTGTGCAATGTTTTTAGGCTTATTGTGTTCATGTAGCAAATACCACTTAGAGTATTTCTCCATGCCTTCCCACTCTGTAAAATGCTCAGATCCCATGTGTCCTTCTACTTCTCTTCCCAAATTCCAAAGAGAGGTGTCTCTTCTGAGCTTCCTGTGTTTGATCCATGTGACTCTCCATCACTGATATTAGTGCTGTGAATGCTAGAATAGTCACTGGCCTACTGAAGAAAATGCAGTTTACTATTTGTAACTTTTTCCTGTAACAAGATATATATGAAGATAAATGATAGATAGATAGATAGATGATAGATAGATAGATAGATAGAAGATGATAGATAGATGATAGATTGATAGATGATAGATAGATGATATAGATGATAAATTTATAGATAGATAGATTGATAGATGATAGATAGATAGATGATGATAGATAGATAGATGATAGATTGATAGATGATAGATAGATAGATAGATGATATATGTGATAAATTTATAGATAGATAGATAGATAAATAAATAGATAGATAGATAATAGATAAGATATACTTCTGAGAATACAGTTCTCTTCTACCAAGCAATACATGAAAGAGGTTTATAAAAAAATGTAAAATTCCACATGGATTTTTTTATTTTAGAAATGATTTTCATTTTAAAAAAGTCATTGAGATGATCAGTATTAACTAAAATTGAATTTTTCCCTTTTATTTTTAATGAATAGATACCTTTAAATTCAGTTTTAATTTCTAATGTAATAAATACTAATAAACAAAACCCCTTTAAGAATCCTCACTGGCTATTAAGAATGATAAAGCTGGTGAGATGGTCAATGGATAAAGGCTTTTGCTGCTAAGCCTGACAACCCAAGTTCAACCCTGGAGACCTACTTGGTTGAAGGAAAAAACTGACTCCCGTGAGATGTCCTCTGACCTTCACACATACACACACATGCAAAAAATAATGAATGAATGAATAAATGTAATTTTTAATTAAAGAAAATAAAATATTCTTGAAATCAAAAGTTGGGGAATCTTTGTATATTTTGTAGAGGAGATTGTGGCCATGTGTCCCAAGGAAGTTTCCTCTTCTCTTGGAGAAACACTTTAAGTACAGATTTTAGTTCAGGAGTAGATGCATTCAACTTTTTAAAGAAGTGCAGCATGGTTTTCCAAAGTGGTTAAATGATTCAGCATCCCTTTCACCTATGAGAGATCTACACACCCACACTCATAACAAGTTGTGTTTTTTTGTTTACATTTTTAATTTTTTGTTATTTTAATGTGTGTGTGTGCATATGTGTGCAGTGCATGCAGATTGTAAGTGGTACATGCTAAGGCCAGAAGGATGTCCTGGAGCTGGAGTCAAAGGCAGCTCTGAGCAGCCCCACGAGGGTGCCAGGAACTTGCCCTCTGCAAGATCAATACACTTTTAACTGCTGAGCCCTCTCTGCAGCCCCTTTGTTCAGTTTTTGAAACTTTTATAGGGCTAGTGGGGTAGGAGTGGGGGTGGGTGGGGCCATGGTGTGCACGTGAAGGCCAAGGACAACTTGCAGGAACTGGTTTTCTCCTTCCATTATGTGGGTCTCAGGGATCGAATTTAGGCTTGGTGGCAGCACCCCTCTGCCCCGCCATCTCACCAGCCCCCACATTGTCTTCCTAGCCATTCTAGTGGCTGTCATTTGAGCTGGAAACCTTGTCTGGACTCAAGGCTGGCCTGTGTTTTTTGTTGCTGTTGTTGTTTGTGTGTTTGTTTTAGTGTAAAATCCCTCAGTGAAAAAGTCACAGATGATCAACGTGGTCCTTTGTGCCTGCCCAGATTGTCGTCCTACTGACTAATAATGAAGATAAAGGACTGAACAGGAGGCGTCATCATGAGAAGCACATACTAAAATCATAGTCTCATCTTGTCAGACCACAGGCTCACTCCCTTGACTGAGCTGTTGTCGAGTGGGCTCATATACAGCAAGTATGTTGCTTCAGTAGATAGCGTGACGGTGGTTAGCAGATGGCTCAGTTATGGGGGAATGAAGTCCAGGAAATCTGAGGTTCAATTCCACAAATTTTGTCCTTGGCAGTATGCTAACAATAAAATCTATGTTTCAGAGTGGATCCCAGAAATGAAAAGGGTTAAAATAGTTTGCTTACTCATTAAAATAATAAGACAAAGTGTTTCTCATGCAGTTTGTTTCAAACAAGTTAACTTTTCTATCCCTACCTCCAGTGAGTAACACAGGGGCCTGGGAGGTTTACGAGTACTGACTGATCAGAATGCTGAGCTGTGCAGTGTAAGATTCCCACTGGACGTCATGTGTAACCTAGACTAGATAACTCTATCCCAAGGACAATTCTTTGTACCCCAGGGAGGAACTCAGCAACCTCCTCACGTCTCACCACTGTCCGAGTGACTGAGTTGAGAGGATGCAACAGACATCTGCGCTCCGTCTTGGTTCACAGAAACCCCTACTTGGTGCTTGTGCTCAATAGTTTTATGTCAACTTGGCACAAGCTAGAGTCATCTGAGAGGAGGGAACCCCGACTGAGAAAATGCCTCCATAAGACTGGCTACAGGCAAGACTGTAGGGCATTTTCTTAATTCATGATTGATGGGGGAGAACCCAGCACATTGTGGGTGAGGCCATCCCTGGACTAATGGTCCTGGGTTCTATTAGAAAGCAGAATGAGAAAGCCAAGGGAGCAAGCCAATAAACAGCACCTCTCCATGGCCTTTGCATCAGACCCTCGAGGTTCCTACCCTGTTTGAGTTCTTGTCCTGACTTCCTTTGATGATGAACAGTGTGGTGGTTGGAATGAAAATGCCCCTCTAAAGGTTAATAGAGAGTGGTACTATTAGGAGGGTGTGGCCTTGTTGGAGGAAGTGTGTCACTTCGGGTGGGCTTTGAGGTTTCAGATGTGCAAGCCAGGCCCAGTGTTACCCTCTCTCTCCTTGCTGCCTGCCAATCCAGGTATAAAACTCTTAACTACCTCTCCAGCATGTCTGCCCGCATGCTGCCATGCTTCCCACCATGATGACAATGAACTAAACCTCTGAACTATAAGCCAGCCCCAATTAAATGTTTTCCTTTATAGAAGTTGTCATAGTCATGGTGTCTCTTCACAGCAATAGAAACCTTAACTAAGACAAACAGTGATCTGGAAGTGTAAGCCAAATAAACCCTTTCCTTCCCAACTTGCTTTTTGGTCATGGTGTTTCCTCATAACAATAGTAACCCAAACTAAGACAATGCTGATCTCTATTTTCACCCATTGGACAAAGAAACTATGAAAGAAGTCCCTGTAGCCCTAGGATATGAGGGAACTATGAAAGGGACCCACTTTCCACACCAGAAAGGCACAAAGTGAGAGATAAGCCTGCATGATGTTATGTTGATGGTGACATCACAAAGCATGGCTCCCACTCAGCTCATCCTGCAGGCTCCTTCCAGTACTCTGTAAACTGGCCAGAGCATCAGCCCTGGTGCCTCTCAGGTGCTAAGTCAATGTTAAAGAATGACAGAGAAAACAAAAATAATGGATTTTTTTTAAGTAGTTGTTGAGGAGGGAAGGGGAAAGAGAAAGTTTCTTTATAATATGGCTCTGGTCTAACTAATGCAAGAGGAGGCAACTTTGATCCCCTTTCTCCTCGGGCTGGAAAGGTATCTGTCCCCTTGTGGGCCTGTTAAGAATTGCAAAAGCTGGGGAAGGTGATGGCCAAACATTATTATTAGTAGTCTGTTATTCCTCTTTCCCATCTCAATGCCTCTTCCTTAAATGATTTTGTTACAAATGGGTAGCCCATCCCCCCCCAAAAAAATCAAGCAAAACCAAACCAAGCAAAACAGTAACCATATTAAAAAAAAAAAAATACTCCCTGGACTTCAGTTGAATCTGAGAAAGGCAGTCTCTAGCAATGTAAACACTAAAGACAGAATGAATTTTTGAGAAGTGCTGTACAGCCTAACCCTGTGCATTCACTGGTTCTCACCTCCTTAATAACCCACAAACTCAATCCTTCTCACAGAAAACCCAGCAGTCTCACCCCACTTCTCCACCAAGAGTTCCTAGCCAAGAGCTGTAATGAGGTCTCCCGGAGGGCCAGCTCCCATTATGCTCATTGAAGATGTTACTTATCTGCTGAGCAACCCTTGTCAACAGTGAGCGTCTCTCTGGACACAGTTCACAGGGTGATTCAATACACTTACATGTTTTTGTTTTGATTTTTTTTTTCAATTAATCCTCTCTCCCAACAAATGTGCTAATCTTTACTGGGCCCCCTTGTCACTGGTGTGAATTATCTAAGTTTTAGTGTTTCAGAAAGCATCTTACGTGTTCATAAAATGTTACCGTTTAAGTGTAGAGTGTTAGCCCAGTGCAAAAGGCTGGGAGGTGGCGTTGAAGCCAAAATTCACTCATCGTGTTTCCGATAAACCAATTAGAAATGGGGTGGAAACTGCAGACTGTCTTGGTTATGTTAATGCCTAGAGAAGTCAAAGTAAATTATGGTAGACTGATGATTATACCAGATACTTTATGAAGCCATGGGTTTTCAGATTCATTTAAATGAAAGTAGTTATTCATAGTACATAGAGATAAAATCATGTCTAGATTCAATATGGAAGCTGGAGAAATGGCCCAGTGGTTAAGAGCACTTGCTGCTCTTCCAGAGGACCTGAGTTTGGTTCCTAGCACCCACATAAGTTGACTCACAACCAATTGAACTCTAGGGGATCCAACCCCCTTTTCTGGCTTCTATGGATACTAGACATAGATACACATATAAATCATTAAAAATAATTTTGTTTTTTGGTTGTTTGTTTTTTGAGATGGGGTTTCTCTGTGTAGCCCTGGCTGTTATGGAATTCACTCTGTAGACCAGGCTGGCCTTGAACTTATAGAGATCTGCCTGATTCTGCCTCCTGAGTGCTGGTATTAAAAGTATATGCTACCACCAAAAATAAATCTTTTTTAAAAGATTAAATGTGAGCTGGGTATAATGGTTCAGATCCATAATTCTAGCACTTGGAAGCCTGAAGCAAGAGGATCACAAGTTTGAGACTAGCTTGGATTACATTGTGAGACCTGTCATATACATACCAAAAAAAAAATCAACCACAAAGAAAAACAAAATTATGCTGTTTTCTAAAAAACAGATAAAATTAGAGATCATCTAAAAGTGAAATAACTCAGAAAGATGAGTGTAGCATGCATTCTCTTGTTTGTGGATCCCAGATTTGATATAAAATCATTATATATGTATGTGATGTCTGGAAACACATTGTCCTTCAAGCAATTGGTAAACATCCTGTAGCTTGGGTTTTTTGGTTTTTCGTTTTTTTTTTTTTTTTTGGTTTTTCGAGACAGGGTTTCTCTGTGTAGCTTTGCGCCTTTCCTGGAGCTCACTTGGTAGCCCAGGCTGGCCTCGAACTCACAGAGATCTGCCTGCCTCTGCCTCCCGAGGCTTGGTTTTTTCCTTTAAGAAAATTATGTGTATGTGGTGGTGGGGAGTGTACACATTGGTGCAGGTGCCCATCGAGGCCAAAAGAGGGGCAGGGAGGCGTTAGATCCCCTGAGCTGGAGTCACAGTTGTGACCCACCAGACTTAGGTACTAGGAACTAAACTCTGCTCCTGTGCAAGAACCAGGATATGCTCTTAAGCACTGAGCCATCTCTCCAGCCCTGAGCATCTGTTGTTGTTGTTTTAAATGATGAGAGACACCAAGTTACCCAGTCTCTGTAGCTGAAAAGAACAGGGAGCTTAGACCAGGGAGAAAGGGACAGAGGTCCTTTCTACAACTGATGAGTTCACAGAAGGGGACCCGGAGTAAGGAAGAAAGGATGTATTAGAAAGAGGATTGCAATGAAATCCTGGAATCCAGAAACCAGTGAGGGAGAGGGAATGATAGAGAATGGTGATTGGTGTGTGCATTTGGGGCAAAAGTTAAATATTTGCCTTGCTGCACAAACCCGTGCTGAAGAATGGCAGATGCCTGCTCAGCCTGATGCCTTGCTTAAATACCCGATTTTTGGATCTCCAACCGTTTTTTTTTATGTTCGTGTCATCATACTTTTGATTCATAGAATAGCTGAGTATCCTCATGTTTACATTCCCAACTGAACCGTCTCCCTGGTCCAGGTCAGAATGCCTTTATCCTCCTCTCCCTTTTAATGTAGGACTACCAGTGAGGAAAATGTAAATGGATACGTGTGTTACACGGTGGTGCACACACGAATGTGCTGGTGTGTGTGCCTGTGCACTCCTGTGGAGACTGAAGCAGATGTCTTTGTCCGTCACTTTTTGAGGTACTGTCTTGGCATGGGGTCTCTTGCCCAACAGAAGCTGGCTGTTTCAGGGAGGCTGGCCAAGTTACGGGGATCCCTCGTCTGCACCCAATGCTGGGATAATAAGCACCCATGGCCCACTTCTCACAGGGTGCTTTAGGTCAGACACAGGTCCTCCGCTTGTAGAACAAGCACTCTTACTCACTCAACTATCTCCCAGCCCATCCTGTTCACATAATGCTGCCGGCAGCCCTCCTTGATTACTATGGACGTGTCACGCACTTCTTCTTCAAAACTCCAGTTTGGATATTATTTAGTGGACAAAATACAGTCAAAATCACATTTGTCCCAATTTTATTTTTTCATTTCTTCTACCAAGGGAATCATTTTATTTTATTTTATTTATTTTTGAGACAGGGTTTCTGTGTGTAGTCCTGACTATCCTGGAACTTGCTCTGTAGACCAGGCTGGCCTTGAACTCACAGAGATCCACTCGCCTCTGCATCTGTGCTGGGATTAAGGGTGTATGCCACCACCAGCCAGCCCATTTTGTTTTCTTAGCATTTGAGACACAGTAAGCTTTCAACAATGATTATGATTAATGGTTGAACATGATTGAAAGATTTGGGACCATCAACACATTCCATCATGGTTGTGGGGGGGCCCATAAGGCTTCACCCCGCTCTGAGGAACTTTAGGTAATTAATGGTTGCTGGGGAGGGTGGCCGCCATTACGTCATACTCCAAGAAACAACCCCTCACCTGTCCTCACACAGGCAACCCTCATTAAATGCAGTGGGCCGCAAGGGTGAAGAAAGGCATGAAAGTGGGAGGGGCTAGGAAGAAGGGGCTCAGTGGGAGGGGAGGGGACAACAAGGGGTATGACAAAGTACATTATACAAGTGCAAAGGGTAAAACTAAGTTCATGCGTCCCACACAGTGGTGGAGTTATAGGAGCATGTGGCCATGCTCAGGTTTTTCATGGCCACTGGTGATCTGAACTCAGGACATCATACCTGCTTAGCAAGACCTCTCACTCAATGAACCAAAGCCAGCCCCCACCACTGATATTTTTATACCTAACATATCACAGTCATGTGACTCACTCATAAGAACTTAACAAGTCAAAGAATGCACAATCTTTCTACATGGCTCCTGTGTTCTATTTAAATCAAGGAATGATGTCACCTGTTTAAACACAAATCAGGTCTGCCTCAGCAAGGTGGTGAGTGTGACACCTACCCATAGAGGTTAAGGAAGTTGAAGGTGGTTCTGGGTTTAACTGTTCTTGTTTGGGGTCTCATTTTCCAACTAAATACTCTCCCCACAGTCCTCCAAAGAGGAAGAGACAACCCTCTGAAATCTGAGGAATAGGACAAATAGAGAAGACTCACAACCCCCACCCTCAACAAATCATGTTCTAATTGATATGTCTTCATCAACATAAACCCAATTTATGGCACCATGCAGGCAGCATGCTATTTTTAGAAGAGTGCTGTATACAATGGGGCGGGGGCAGGGTTGCAAATGAGAGCAAAATGGAACAGACAATTGCTTTGGGGGACGGCGCAGATTAGTACATCATTGCATACTAACAAAGTGCTAATTGCCCCTTTTGACCACGGGCCCAGTTTACAAAGCTTGTGCACAAATGTGCTCTGTGCACTAAATTACAAAACTAACACTGCATTATTTCTCAGTACAGCTTGCAAATTCTTGTAGGGCAGGATGTATTAGCATTCATTAAATCAGAAGGACAGGGAGAGGGAGAGGAGGGAGCGGGTAGGATGGAGAGAGGGAGACAGAGACAGAGAGATGAGAGAGGAACAGAGCAGACACTAATCACTCAGATTACAAATGTCACACTTGTTCTAGGACAACACCAGTCAAAGCCAACAACATCTATTTTCTAGACTTGCGTTTGGATAACACAGTTTCAAATCAGCCATGGACAGAAAATTGGAACTTAATGGCTAAAATAATAAGCTAGCATTAATTTTAGCCATCATGTGCTCTGTTGTATGTGTGTGATTGTTTATTGGGGGGACTGTTTGTGTTAACAAGTCAAATAACGTACTCTCCAAAGCAGCCTAAAGACTGTGCCAAAGGCCCAGTGAGGTCTCATCTACAGAAAGCATGAGACTATGTGCTGCAGAGCTCACCTTCTTATTTCATATGGCAAAATGTCTTTGAGAGATTTCTGAAACACAAATAAGTAGCTCCACTATATACCAATAATGAATGTGCTGAGATGTTTATTAGATATACAAATCTTAGCACCTTGAAAGACCTTAGAATCAAATAATTCCATCATTTCATAGACATTTGTTGAGTGACTATTTATGAGCTAAATCCAAGAGCTGTAGCTACATTCTTTTTTATTTATTTATTTTTTTAGTTTTTCCTTTTTTATTGGCATATATTAACTATACAAAATTATGGATTTTATTACAAATGTTTGTGTCAGATATAATGACCTATGCCATATATATTGCCTTAGTTATTTTTCTCTTGCTGTGACAAAATATCTTGACCAAGATAACTTATCAAAAAAAAAAGTTTCCTTGGCTTATGGTTTCAGAAGGTTAGAGTCTGTGATGGTGGAGCAGAGACTTGGTAATAGGGGCTGGAACAGCAGCTGAGAGCTCACATCTTTATCTAAAAGTAGGAAGCAGAGAGAGGGTCATACTGGGGATGGCATGAACTCCTTTGAAACCTCAATCTCTCCCCCAATGACATAGCTCCTCCAATGAGGCCACACCTCCTAATCCTTCCCAAATAGTTCTACCAACTGGGAACCAAGCACTCAAATATATATGAGCCTTTGGGACCCTTCTTACTCAAGCCACCACACATCATCCTTGTCTATAATGTACTTTGATCATGTGCACCTCCCCACCCCCTGCTCCAGCTGTCCCCTCTTGTCATACTTTCTACTTGTCCCTATCCTCTTCCCAGATCATTCTGAGCCATCTCTCCACCCCTTCATATTTGTCTTTAAGTCTTGCTTATTTTTCTTAACATGATGATTTCCAAACCCATCTGTTTGCCTGTGAACAGCACTGATTTCACTTTTCTTTGACCCTGAATACACTACTTGGCTGTGCGTATAGACCATATTTGCTTTCCTCACTCACCGTGGATGAGAAACTAGGTGGATTCACAGTGCTTTTCTGCAGTGGCTGGGGCTGCAGTACTCACAGGTGTGTGGGGATCTTTGAACTGACTTGTTTCCTTCAGGCATAGTCCCAGGAGTGGTGTAGCCTGGGCTGTATGTAGCTATACTTTTAGTTTAGTTTAGTTTTTAGGAACCACCGTACTGATGGTGGCTGGGCATTTCCTACAGTGGTGTACAAGAGTGCTTTTCTCCATGTCCTTGTCAACATTTGTGGTTTTATTAACAGTAGCCAGTCTGACAGGGGTGGGGTAGAATCTCTGTGTAGCTTTGATTTGCTTTTCTTTTAGGGCTAAGGATGCTTATTATAAAATATAATAAAAATATATCACAGTGGTTATTCTTTGTTGTCAACTTGACTACATCTTGGATGAACTAAAAACCCAAACTATTAGGCACACCTGTGGGGGATTTTTAGTAAATTGGATCATTTGAGGAGGGAAGACCCACCCTAAATGTGGGCCACACCTTCTCCTGTCAGTCTATATAAAGGACAAGGAAGAAAGTTTTGCTCTTTGCCTGCTCACCCACACTCTTGTTGACAAGTCCATTCCTTCTGTGGCATAGAATCTTCAGGGTTCTAACATATACTGAAGACCAGCCAAGACATGTAGCCTTGTGGACTGAACAACTACTGGATTCTTGACTTTACGTCAGTAGACAGCTGTTGCTGGACTAGCTGGACCACAGTCTGTAAGTCACCCTAACAAATCCTGTGTGTGTGTGTATGTGTGTGTGTGTGTGTGTGTGTGTGTGTTGTGTGTGTGTGTTTTCTACTAAATCTCTATGTATGTATGTATGTATGTATGTATGTATGTATGTATGTATGTATTTGTGTGTGTATTCTATCAGTTCTGTTCCTCTAGAGAACCCTGAATAATACATGCATTTATTGGTAACCTGTACATTTTTTAAAAAACTTCACTTGATTACTTATTGAGTGGGTTGTTTGTCCTTTGGAGTTTCTGCTGTCTCCATGCTGTCTCTCCACTCTGGTAATTGTTTCTTTGACCACACAGAGGCTTCTGAAAGTGACACTGTGTCCGTCAGTTCTTCATATTGCTCAGTAGTTTTCGAGGCCTTCCGAGAGTTGCTGCCTGCGCCTCTATGAAGTGTCCTTTCCGCCTCTCTAGCACTTCCACAATGAGGTCTGTATTGGAGGCTATGGCGAAGGGGATTGTTTTTCCTGATTTATTTCCCAGAATATTCACTATTGGTATATAAAAAGGCTACTGACTTTTCCATGTTCGTTTTGTATCCTGTTACTCAGCTGAAAGACCTGATCAGTTCTAACAGTTTTCTAATGGTGGAGTATTCAGGGTCTTTCAAGCAAAGGATCATACCATCTGCAATAGGGAGAACTTTGCTCCTCCCTTTCCTGTGTATATCCCCTTTATTTCTCTTACTTTATTGTCTTGGCTAAGATTTCAAGCACTGATGGAGATCGATGGAGAGAGGGACACCCTTCTCTCATTCCTGACCTTAGTGCATGACTGCTCTCAGAGGACTCTCTAAGGAGAGCTGAAGGTGTGTGGATGAAGCTCTATAATTTCAGTGACTCTGGGTTGTTTTACCAGCAGCCACATCAACCCTCAGGAGCAGAGGACATGTGGGGGAAATGAAACCAAACATGTTTATATTTGGAAAGTGATGGAAAGTGACCAGGAAGATACACATGTTTGCAATATATGAAGTGGTTTCCAGGAGTTACCATCTTGGGTGGCTGCCGACAAAAGCTATGGGGCAGATTCTAAAGTTCAGTAGAATCCCTCTCCATCTCAGCCCCGTGGCTCAGCTCTGGGCAGTTGGGGCTGAGTTTAAAAGGGTGACTGAAACAGTGAGTCTGAAATAAGATGGCACCTTCTTTAACCCACGGCCATCTTTGTTCTCTTCCAAATGCTAGG
This sequence comes from Peromyscus nudipes, assembly GCA_902168325.1. Classification (NCBI taxonomy): domain Eukaryota; kingdom Metazoa; phylum Chordata; class Mammalia; order Rodentia; family Cricetidae; genus Peromyscus; species Peromyscus nudipes. The sequence continues at coordinate 34,927 of CABHPH010152412.1, read as the reverse complement.
GATCCATGCATGGGGGAGGGAAAGACTACCACTTTCAAAGAAAACTGAGCTACATTTCAGTAACAGCAGAAAGAAGGATGTGGCATTGTGTTGCTTGGTTTGCAGAGATCAGAAGTTAGGATATTATCAGGCAGGATTATTGTTATGAATATAACTTTTTCTTTTAAAATATTTCATTTGTGTGTCTATGTGTATGTGTATGCACACGTGTGTGCAGTTGGTCACAGAGGCTAGAAAAAGCATTGACTGCCCTGGAGCTGCAATTAACAAGGAGTCATGAGCCTTTCAGTATGGGTCCTGAGAACGAACTCGAGTCCTCTAGAAGGGCAGCAAGTGCTCTTTAACCTCTGAGCCTTCATCCCAGTCCCATGAACAGAACTATGTAAAGTCAGGCTTTGTCTATGACCAAGAGAGCCAGCTATGGCTTGAGAGGGAAGTGTGGGTTTGTTTCTAGTTTACTAAATATCCAGGACATTTTGTGATGCTTTATGACAATTGTCTAAAGCTCAGATTTCAAGATTGCACAGCTTAAAAAGGCAGGCCTTGCATCATCAAACATCATACTTGGCTAGGAAATGTCCTGGAAAACTGAAAGGATCATGTTGGAGTTGAAAAACTCTGAAAAGTTAAGTGTGTACATAGGGACTGAGCCATTTGGTTGTTCGATTTGAGATTTTTGTTACTCTTTTTGTTTGTTTGTTGAGATGGGGGTCTCATGTAGCCCAGACTGGCCTCAAACTCACTATGTACCTGATGATCTCGGAAATTCTGATCCTCCTGCCTCCTCCTCCTGAGTGCTGGGGATTAGAGACATGCACCATCATGCCTAGTTTATGCATTGCTGTGGATGAAACTCAGGGTCTCCTGCATGCTAGGCAAGCACTCTAGCAACTGAACTACATCCTCTGCCTTTGACTTAAGCTTTAAAATAAATTAAGTAATCAGTTTTTGATAAAGTCATGTTTCTTTGTCTTTGAAAGTGGGAGGGGGAAGCAAGGAGAAGGATGGAACTTTTACCTTCAGTTTTCTTGCAAATAATGTCTATTCTTGTTTTTATGAGATTCTGAATTTTTTTCTTTATAACCAGGTCTTGAGTTCGAAGAATTAAGTATTTTTCAAAAGAAAATGACAAAAATCTGAATATTTGTAATCACAAATTGTCTGCTGGGGTTCCTGAACAAAATTACCTGGCAAAGGACACCAAGATGGTCTGGGATCATGGTGTGATTGTGCTGGGCTCAGAGCCACAGCCAAAAGTCAGAGGTAAAGCTGCTAAGATCTGTAGCAAGAAGCGCCCCTGTGGACAGGAGCCCTGACGCTGGGGCTGGCTTCCCCGTGCCTGGGCTTCCCCTTCGCTGTCTCTTTTTGCTGTGTTCTAGGTGCTCTTAATGACATTCTGAAAATTCCCAACTGCAGTGGAAGCAGACAGGAGTTTCCCGCTCAACAGTCTCCCTGTCTGTTCCCTTTGTCTGGTGTGTGGTCCTCATGCCAGGCCGATGCTAAGCTGTCACTTCGGGCTTGTTAGTCAAATTATGGTGATTAATGCAAACAGCCAACATGAACTTTGAGCTGTTCAGATGCTCCACAACCCACGTGCTGGCAGGGTGCCATCCTTCTACATTGCCTAAGCGACTCAGACACCTTTCAACACCAAGGGAGCTCTTCCTCAAGCACAGAGCCCTGTGACTCGTAACTGACTCAGACACATTTCAAAACCCAAAGACAGCTTCCTGGTATTTGATACAAATGTGACGCCAAGGTCCTTTCAGAAGGTAACCTTAATGAGGATGTTTGAAAACACATGGCTTTAGGGGGAAGCGCTGTCTTCTCGCAGCCCCTCCCTAAGCAGGAGGCTTTTCCTTCCTGGAAGTTTGGAAGCACAGTGAAGCCTCCATTGCCCTCCTTCCTCGTGCAGGCATTTCCTTTAAGTGGGTTTTATGTTTTTATCAGTGTATAGTCATTGTACACAGTGTCGGGTTTCATACACACTCTTTCAAGTATTTCACACACTTGAGAATTCACACTATCCCCTTCTTTGAATTCTTCTCCCATTTCCCTCTGCCTAGTCTCCTCTCTTCCCCTACATTGGTCTACCTTCTGCTTTCATTCGTGTGTGTGTGTGTGTGTGTGTGTGTGTGTGTATGTGTACATACGGTATGTGATGTGTGTCATATATATGCTATCTCTATAAAGAATTCTATGAATCACAAATGAGTGAGAAAATACAGTATTTGTCTTTCTGTATATGATTTATTTCACTTAATTTGATGATCTCCACTTGCATATATCTTCTACTTTATGGCTGAGTAAAATTACGTTTTTTTTTTAAGCCAAAAATTAAAACTACCATTTGACCCAGCTACATCACTTCGAGGTGTACACCCAAAGGCTGCATCCATGTTCATTGCAGTACTTCTCAGTAGTCAAGTAACAGACGCAGTCGAGGTGTCTGTCAACAAGTGGGAGGCCTTTCAAACAGCAAAGAACCACCAGCATTCCCGCGGTGTCGTCCACACACGGAGAATGTTCATGTACGTCCATCACTTTCTTAACTTGAAGCAGATATTTTGGAGATTGGTAAGATAAAGAAATGTGTTTAGAACTTTGAAACTTTCTCTAGAAACTTGAAGAGTATTTATGACATCATAGAGACACCCCAAGTCTGAAATTCTCCAGAGAATGTAACACTCAACATTCTGATCTGATATAACCTTTGAGCTCTTGCCAAAAAAGATTTCCTGTAGCCCAAGAGCCAATTATGACACAAATACAGACTGAAGTGGTTTTGTTTTTTCTTAACTGGGGTATACCCTATGAAATCAGCTCCCACAACACACCACTCTATGAGTTGATAAAGTTGGTTCAGAAGGGTCAACTCATGAAAATTTTGATGTCATTGGTCTGTACCATCCAGCTGTTTATTACTGACATCCATCTGCCAAGATCAGATTCAAAGTCTTAGCTTCTTATTCTGTCCCCGTTATTCACAGCTGGCTCATGCTAAGTCATTCATTCAATCACGATCTGTCGGTAACACCATCATAGCGAAGCAAGACAGTGAAACACGGTGTCAGCTTGTCCCAGTGGAAACATCTAGTCCATTGGTTCCCATGGCCATGTGGGTTCCAGCTGCAGATGATCTGACATTGGTTCCCATGGCCGTGTGGGTTCCAGCTGCAGATGATCTGACATTGGTTACC
>CABHPH010152412.1:0-11911 GCA_902168325.1 Peromyscus nudipes | reverse complement strand
CTCTCTCTCTCTCTCTCTCTCTCTCTCTCTCTCTCTCTCTCTCTCTCCATCAGCATAACAGTCTTCATTACTGTACACTGGAATAGAAGGTTCTGCTCACTTTCTTTTCCTCTTTCTCCTCTTCCTCCTCCTCCTCTCCTTCCTCTTCTTGTTTTGAACTGTTCTAGGCCATCTTCTCATCCATCTACATTTTAAGGTAATATCATCTATATTAAAAAACTTGCTGAGGCTGGAGAGATGGCTCAGCATCTAAGAGCACTTGACTCCTGAGTTCAATTCAATAGTGGCTCACAACCATCTGTAATGGATCAGATTCCTGCTTCTGGTATGCATGAAGACAGAGCATTCATATATATAAAATACGTGAATAAATAAATCTTTTAAAAAATACTTGCTGAGGCCAAGTGTGGAGACACACACCTTCAATTTCAGCACTCTGGAGTTTAAGGCCAGCCTGGTTTACATATCAAGTTCCAGGCCAGCCAGGGCTATGTAGTGGGTCCCTGATTAAAAACAAAAACAAAAACAAAAAACCCCAAAACAAAAATAAAACAGAAACTTACTGAGATATTGGAAAGAATTGCATTAATGCTGTGTTTGTGTTGGGGTAAAACTGACATTTTACTTGTTAAGCCAGCACCCCAGGGCACAGGATGCCTCTGTATCTTCATTTGGTTAGGCCTTTGGGGACTGCTTTCATTGGCAGTGTGTAATTTTCAACACTCAAGTTCCATATATACTTCATTAGATTTACAACCAAGTGTTTCATGAGCAATTGTGAACAACATTCTATTGTTAACTTTGATGCCCAAGTGTTTATTACTAGTCTATAAAATTTATTTAACTGGTATGTTTTTATACCCCATACTTCTAGAATAGAAATATGGAATCTCATGTTAATTCTATATGTATTGCTTAAGTCTTTCCTACATAGACACCCATATCACCCAGATGGGGACAGATGTCCCTCCTTTCTCATTTATACGTCTTTTGTTTTCTTGTGTTGACTTATTGCCCTGGCTAGCAATCTATTTGGAATAAGTGGCTAAAAAAATACAAAACCAGAAACAGGTATTCTTGGAGTGTTCCTGATCTTGGGGTGCCATGCACCATCACTATGTTCAATGCTAGTGATGAGAGTTTTGTTGACATCCTCTGTTGAGAAAGTCCCTCTCTGTTCTTACTTTTCTGATACATTTTTACTCTGTAGAAATTAAATACTTATGCATTGATTGATGCATTCACATGATTTTTCTTCTTTAGTCGTGGTAACAGTGTGCTTCAATGACTGATTTTTAAATAGTTAAGCCAGATTTTCATTCCCTGGGATAAATTCTACTTAGTCGTGAGATATAAGTCTTTTGATGTGTTTTTACATGTTGCTGAATCTTATTCCTATGGGGGAGGAAGATGTTTGGTTTCTGAGGTGTTCTCCACTAGAGGCGTCAGGGACGGAACTGTGTTGCCGTCAGTGGAAACAGAAGGTTCTGAGTGGGTATTTTCCCATCTGTGACTAACCTCATGCAGGGGGACATCAAACACCTTTCTTCGGCCTTCATGGTAGAAGTCTAAACTCTTACTCACTGTTTTCTGGCCTGGGATAGGGTTTGTGATTGTCTTGTCTGCAGTGTTTGGCTCGAGTAGAGAAGTTATTATCTCAACATTTGTTTTTCAGGCTGACCCTGTCCCTTCACCCCTCAGCTTTTCTGGTTCCCCAGATTTGTCTACACCAGATCTGGAGATATATGAGGCAAAAAGAAAGTCCACAGATTCACTACCAGGTTGTCAGTTGAGTTTCAAATTTCCTCTCCAGCCTGCCTTCCTCTTTGCACTTTTCTAGCACCTATGTTTATTTTATGTGTATTCTCTGGGGGTTTGAGTGGTACTCAGAGAAGGAGATGAGAAACAGGTGTGTGACTCCATTCACTCAGAAGCAAGACTCTGTTGTGTGTATTTGTGTCTAATCCCTTTTTTGATCTTTTAGATTAAGTGAGGGTTTGATCCTAGGACATATTAAATACTCTATGAAACTTAATTTAAAATTGATTTGATTTCAATTTAAAAATATTAAAAGCAAGTATTCTATTATAGGCCAGCCTTATAATATTATGTGCCTATATCATCACTACTGATACTTGGGACCAGGTGACTTTTGATTGGTGGGGGACTTCTGTATGATTCAAAGACTATCGAGAGCAGCCTACTACTATCTATAGTGCCTGGGTGTTATCCACTAGATTCCAGTGACACTCTATGTTGTGCACATCAGCAATGACCATGCATGGTCAAGATGCTCTCTTGGTCACACATTCAGTTTCCCTCATAGATAATTTTTGCTATCCTTTTTTTAAAAGTAGTGACCAAAAAACAAATGTAGCTTTCAGCAGGGGCATGCCTGTAATCCCAGCTATTAAGGCTAAGGAGGAAGATCCCAAGTTTGAGGCCAGCCTGGGTAACATGGTAAATTCAAAACCAGCCTAGACAACTTAGCAAGACCCTGTTTCAAATTAAAAATATAAAAAGAACTAGTAATGTAACTGAGTAGTACAGTGCTTGGCTAGTTAGGTCTATTACCCCATACCACAAACAAAAAGCAAGCTTTCAAAGAACATATATATGTTCAAAGAATATATGAAGTAAGGTGTTCAGAGAGTGCGTATACTATGGTTTTTCTCTCTCTGCCTACAATGGTTCTTTAAAGAAAACAACAGCAGCATTCAAGGGGGATTTTTTCTCTTTGAAAATTGTCCCACTGACAGGAACACTGCCTCACTTAGCACTTTTCCTACTTGTGGCACCTCCAAGGACCTGCTGTGGTCAGTGGAGACTTTGCAGTAGATAGAGAAACGTGTTAGCCTCTTGTGCTCTGCCAGCGCTTCCCACACAGGCAGGCAAAGAAGAGAAAGAGAATTACATTTCACAGTGTATACCTCAGCGTGGAGCCTGGAGACAGAGGGCAGCAGGCTAACATCTCTAGCAAGAACCTTCATTCCTTTGTTAGCGACAGAGTGGAAAGACCTTTGCTTGCCCAGTGGACGATGGAAATTTGTTTGGAGTTAAAATATATAGTAAAAGATGAAAGAGGGCATCTTTGGTTTCTCTATGCATTCTCAAACTCAAGGGTGCTAAACTATAAAAGACAAATGACAGAAAGATATTGAATGGACTCAGCCTCCTGAAGAGCCATATGACTTTGAGAAAGCCATTTGTCTCTTACCTATAAAATGAGGATATTATAGTAAATAACTTACAAAAATAAGTTAATGAATATGCATTAAAAGTTGAGAACACTGCCCTGTTCAGGGTACAGGATAAATAAGCCTTCCTGGAATGGGGATAGTGGCCCAATGGGTAAAAGCACTTGCCACAGAAGCTGGCAGAGCAGAGTTTGAATCCCCATAACCCATAACCCCATAAAAGCCAGGCACAGTATAAGCACGTGCCGTGCTGGTGCTTTTATAGGGAGAAGGGAGGCCCAGACCTCAGCAGAAAAAGAACAAAGAGACCCTGTCTCAAACAAGGTAGAAAGTGAACACTGGAGCCCAGGACTGTCCACTGGGTTGAAATCTGACAGAAATCTGTGGCTTTCTTTTCTTGTACTTTCCTTCTTCCTTGAAGCACCCAGGCAATCAGCAGTAAGATTAAACCACTAGTGTGCTCAGTACCCTGCCCTACAACACCAAGTACATATAGCTTGAGTAAGGACCATGCACCCCACAGTCCCATTTGTAGTATCTAACACTGTGTCCAACTTGTAAGGAGCCTCAAAAGCTATTTGTTAGTGGCTGAAGAAGTGTTAGGGAAATACTATCCCAGAGGCCTATGATGGTAAACAAAATACACAGAAAGAAGAAAAGAAGGACAGAGGAAGAATAGGAAGAAAGGGGGAGGGGAGCATTATATAAATTCAGTTTCTTATGCATTTTAAAAAATTTAACAGACTAAATGAATACAGTGCTTGTTGGGATCTCTAGCTCTTCTTCAAAACCTATTTTGGACATCATCAATCTACATTGTTTCCCATCTCCCTTATTTTTGTTTTTCTTTCTTAAAAATCTGTGTGTGTGTGTGTGTGTGTGTGTGTGTGTGTGTGTGTGTTCACATGCCCATATGAGTGCATGTGTGCCATGGTGCATGTGGAGGTCATTGGACAAATGTGGATGTTGGTCCTCACCTTCTACCTAGTTTGAGACAGGATCTCTTGATGCTTGCTTCTGCGAACACCAGGCTACCTGGCCTGCAAGCTTCTGGGTATTCTCCTGTTTCTACTTCCCATCTCATCATAGGAGCACAGGTATTACAGGGGGAATATGTCATACCAAGTCTGAGAGATGGCCCAGCCTCTTGCTTTTGATTTTATGAGACAGGATCTTACTGTGTAGCACAAGTTGGCCTTGAATTCTTGGTCTTCCTCTACCTTTGCCTCCTAAGGGCTGGGATTCTAGGTGTGCACCACCATTCCTGGCTCTCTCTATTAAAAAATGCTTTAAAATTGACTTATTAATTGAGTTTATTGAGCTTTTATAGACCAGCGATTGGTCTTGTGCTGTGTTATCATAGAGAAGCAAACAGAGTTTTCACACAGCTTTCTTATTTTGTCTTTTGGTTTTGCTTGCTTGTTTGTTTGGTATTTTTTTTAAGGTGTGTTCTTACTTTATAACCCTAACTGGCCTAGGACTTGTCACGTAGACCAGGCTGGCCTTGAACTCACAGAGACCCACCTGCCTCTGCGTCCCCAGTGATAGAACTAAAGATGTTCACTACCACACCCAGATTCAATAGAGTCATTTAAGTGTACAGAACCCCGTTCATCTCTCCTTCAGTGGATAGCATCTTGATCTTGAAGGACCAATTCCAAGGCTGGAGATGCAGCTCAGTGGTACAGCATTTGCCTCACATTGCCAGGGTTCACATTTAAATCCTCATTAATGCCAGAAAAACAGACCCCACATTCTAGTCGTGAGAAACACAGTTAGCAAATAAATTAGTCACCAAGGTCTGGAGAGATGGCTCAGTCAGTTAAATGTATGTTGTACAAGCTTGAAGACCTGAGTTTGGTTCTCTAGCTCCCACATAAAAATCTGGGCTCAGTGGTACATGCCTGTAATTCCAGCTCTGATGGGGCAGTGGCGAGAGGATCCCTGGAGCTTGCTAGCCAGCCAGCCAGTCTGCCTAACTGAGTGTGAGTTCCAGGTTCAGTGGGAAATCCTGCCCCCCCCAAAAAAAGATGCAGAACAGTAGACAAAGATGCCTAGTATTGACATCTGATCTCTACATGTCCACCTACACACATGTATATACTGTACACACACATCACTCACCACATTACCAGCCAATGATAAGGTTACGAACAATGAAGAGCAAGCAGGCAGAGTGTCATTTTGTATGAGGTGAATCACAGAAGCCTTTGAGTAGATACTTGAGCTGGCTCTAGTGAGTTGAAAGTGGATCCACAAGGATGTCTGGGGGAGAGTGATCAGTCCAAGCAGAGGGGCCAAGGAGGCTCTGTATCTGGAAGGTTCCAGCTGTCCTCTGAAGGTAGCCAAAAAGTATCTGAGGCAGAGTAAGGGTGGGGACCAGAGTAAAGGGGAGCATTTGGGTCTTGGGGAAGTTGTTCTGAGCTTTATGGTCTCTGTTTAAGATTTTATTTTGAATGAGATGGGGAGCACTGTTAACTTGGGTATAGCAGAAATATGACCTGATGCATACTTAAAAAGAACAGCCATTGGAGTTTGGGGTCTATCTCCATTATCTATCTATACTTAGCATGTATAGATCCCAAAGACAGTCCTCCAACACAATTAAACTAAACTAAATAATAATAATAATACACAACTCTATCTGACCTTTCTGTGCTACAGGAGCATCTCCAGGCTCAGTTTCCACAACTTCAGCCTTCACCTCAGAACCACCCCCACTGCACCCTATACTGTGGGCTGAATCCTGAAACCAGTTAGAGTCCAGCACTAAGATCAGTTCACTCTTCAGACATAGCAGTGTTAAGATTCAGACACCATCAGTTTGAGCTCAAGTAAGAAGTCAGGAAATCTCATAACCAAGGATATGTCTTTGAGCCAGCTCTCCAACCTGTGAACGGTGGGAGGCTGAACTTGATGACCTCCATGGTGCTTTCCAGCTCACAGTAGGTATGGTCACTGACAGCTGTGTGTTTCCTATGCCCCAAGGCAGCTGCCCCTGGACAGTGTGGCTACGAGGGGGATGTTGGGACCAAGTTAACAACAAATACTTCACAGAGATCTACAACTTACTATGTGCCAATTACGGCACGAAACATCCTGCGTATGACACCTCTTTTCCACTTACAGGTGGAAAACAGATATTAATGTATTCAAGTTTGCAGGTCTAGTGAAGGCTCTCTACTGGGTGCTCAGTTGGTCCTGTCATGACTGTTGTTCATTGACAAATATCTCTCATAAAAAGAAGGACCTTAAACATTGCCACTGTGGTTGACTCTGAAACTATAGCTCAGTTTATATAAATATATGTTGGTTCTCTGTCAGGATAATTCTTAAAACCCAGAATAAAAGCTTTAAAGTATCTGGTTAAATTGTCATGCATTTTGCTAAGTAATTATGAGCATAGCACACTATTTTTATTGGTACATGTTGGACCAATAAGAAGATGAACAAATTACAACATTCAAAATATGTTTGAAGGCAAGAGTTCTGCCTGGGTGTTAATGAAAAGAAGAATAAAGTTGCAGTTTGGGGGATGTAATTGCCTAAAAATGTGTTAATTATGATATTTCGAGCCTTCAAACATATCTAAAGTGTTTTTGCATGTTTAGGAAAAGGTATTTTCATCCATCCTTCCCCCTTTTTCTTCCTTCCTCCGCCCTACCCCCTCCCTTCTTTTCCCCCCTCCTTCTATTCATTCTATGATTCTCTTTGGATATTTAGATGTTCTTCTCTTTCAAAATTTCTATGTTATAATATTAATGAAACAAAAATAATAAATGAAACAGCTAATATAACTTTTTAACTGACCAAAGACTAAAGTTGAACATGCATTTCTGAAACTGACAGAATTTGCAGTTGCCAAAGCTCATCCAGTTGCATCTCTCATGGCAAGTTCTTTACTGAGCTCTGAAGAGATGGGAGCCTATCAAGTCATATTCATTTCCAAGGCAACTCTTGAAGACTCTTGAGCAAATCTCTGTCCACGTCTTTGTACAATGTGGCATGAGTATAGTGACCATCTACTCTGAACAAGAGATAATGAGAATGAATATCTTTCAAATACAGAGAGAGAACACTTGAAGCCCAGGTACATACTCTACAGAACAGCAAGCTCCAGCTTTTCTTGTTATTTTCCAGTTTTCTTTGTAGAGTGTTGTTGTCGCTGTGTCTTCTAAATGATGCTGTCATGGGACCGCTGGAGTCCGTCCTTCCTTACCGCTCTTCAAATGTCATTAGACAGGATGACCAAAAGGAAACAAAACTTAGATTGCAGGAGAGAAAGACCTAGAAGAAACCTAGATCTTCAAAGAAAGAACTACAGTGTCTGACCTGTAGATCCAGCGTACTGTCTAGTTCACTTGCAGCCTTTGTGTTACAAGTAAAGAATCTTTCTTGAAGATGCAGATCCATGAATTTAAAAGTAGATGGAGGAAATGAGGTTTTTATTTTAATTAGGTAAAGGAAAACATAGCCAAGATATTAAGCCAAATATGTACTATGTGTCCAGATATGTGTACATGTATATGTGCATGTGTGTGTATCTGATGCGATAACTTGTTTGAGAGAGGTAGCATGATGTAGTGGAACTGAGGACATCACATGTTCAGACTTTCTACAAACTTCCCATTGAAATAAACTACAGAGTCTCATCACAGCCTATGAAGTCCAGCAGATCTGGTCCCTGGCTCCTCCACTTCACTCTCTCCCATAATTTCATTAACTAACTTAGCCAAGCCACCATCACCCCCCAGCATCTTCACCTCTCCTCCTCACACCATCACCCCCCAGCATCTTCACCTCTCCTCCTCACACCATCACTCCCCAGCATCTTCACCTCTCCTCCTCACACCATCACTCCCCAGCATCTTCACCTCTCCTCCTCACACCATCACTCCCCAGCATCTTCACCTCTCCTCTTCACACCCTCACTCCCCAGCCTCTTCACCTCTCCTCCTCACACCATCACTCCCCAGCATCTTCACCCCTCCTCTTCATTGCTAGCCAATATGTAATAGTCAGCAGTCTCTGACTTGTGTCTATATCTCTATGTCTCCATCTGTCTCTCTCTCTCTCTTTGTGCGTGTGTGTGTGTGTGTGTGTGTGTGTGTGTGTGTGTTGAAGCTAGTCAATTTGTTTCATAGTAGGGAATAAAGAATGCACTCTGAAGGAGTGAGAATGGAGGTCAATGGCTAAAAAGTTCATTGCGCTGATCTACATCATAGGCAGGCTTTATTCTATTTCTAAAGCTGTACAACTAACAGCTTCCTGAAGGGGATTTTTGTACCCAGTTGACTGACTCTTGGGAGGGGACAACAATGTGTCCTGTTCTTTACCAGCAAGTTTGTGATCCTACAAGTTTTAGATAGTTAATACACTTGCCTTCCTCATAATGGAGATTATCATGTCTCAACCTAGAGCTAGAAACAGGGTTAGAGCCCATTCTTTTGACCAGTAATTTGTACCTTAATCTTTCAGTTCTTGGTTTTTCAAATTGTTGCTTGCCAAGGAGAAGCCTGTCTAATGACCTACAAGCCTACTAATGGATACTACTAACAGTCTCCCATCAAGAGTTGAGACCCTAAAATCATTTAAGAGACGTGTCAATCTGGCTACTTTTGGATGAAATGGGCTATGGAAGGGTTTAGTGTGTCCATTCTTCCTGACTGTCAGGCCTTAGAGAATCATTAATGGAATCAACTAGATGGAGTTTGGTTACTTTGGGGTCATCTGAAAGTGAATCAACAGGAAATGAAAGACAATAAAATTAAGGCATTAGTCAAGTACATAAGGGCCAAAGACTAATAGACTCACTACTAAGATTGTAATTAGCCTAACACATTTCTGTGTGTCTGTGTGTGTGTGTTCACATACATGTGTGTGCACATGTGTAATTTGGTATAGTGTGTCTGTGTATCTGTGTAGATGTACATGGAAGCCATGTGTCATCCTCAAATGCAAGTGGCATCATTCTTCAGCTACAGAATTTCCTTCTAGAAGGATCTAGAGCAGTGCTTCTCAACCTTGCTAACACTGTGACCCTTTAATACAGTTCCTCATGCTGTGATGACCCAAACCCTAAAGTTATTTTGTTGCCACTTCATAACTGTAATTTTGCTACTGTTGTGAATCATAATGTAAATATCTAATATGCAGGATATCTGATCTGCAAACCCAAAAGAGTCATGGCCCACAGGTTGAGAACCACTGATCTAGAAAGAGCAGGGTTATCTTGGCCACAATGCATCATAAGCTAATGATCATGAAGAAATCTCTAAGTCCCTTAGAGGTCCCTTCAGGACCAGTTCACACATTCTACAAAGTAAGTATTTTAAAAACAGAAGAGCCTATTGTTTGAGGTCTGATATTACTTCTTTAATCCAATATAAGAAATGTGCTGACCTTATATATGACATTAGGGACACCCAGAAAATACTAACCATTCTCCTTTTGAAAAAGACAACTAACTTAGTCAGTGTGGATGCACAGGAGGCAGAAGTACAGTGGAACAAGAACTGTAGCCTGAGACATGTGGTCCTGAAAACAGGAAGGTAATAAAGATCCCACAGCAGGTGCAGAGTCCACACACAGAAGGAAACGGTATGTAAGCAAAAGAGCAAGGAATCCCACGGTCCTAACCTAAGGTCTGCACACCTTACCACAATGAAGATGTGAGAAATTCAGTTAATAGCAAGTGGAAGCACCCAAAGCTATCACTAGGATCTCTCTAGAGATGCTGGCTGGGACCCTAGTCCTTGTGTGTGTCATCAAAAGAATCCACATGAGACATACAGAGCTTAGCATGGAAGACAGGCAGAGGGTATTTCAGAGAAAAGTGGAGGTCCTCCAGGGGATCTGAGAGTAGGCTGATAGAGGTCACCCAAGGGACTGTTGCAGAGCAGAGCACACTGGAATGGGGTGAGGGTAGACAAGAACCAAAGGGAACCATCGTTCTTTTCACTTCTCTGATGCAGATAATTCTCTTTTTATTTTAGTTTTTCAGTCTTTGTGTTCTGTGCCAGACCAATGGCGGGGGCTCCCAACAATTTCTTTTCAGTGCTAAGATGGAATTAGGGCCTTGTTCGTGCTAGGCAAGCACTCCACTACTGAGCTATACCCCAACCCTGTTCTTATCTCCATTTTGAGACGAAGTCTAGTTAAATTGCTTAGGCTGCCTTAGCCCTCGCTCTGCAGCCCAAACAGGACTTGACCTTGTGATGCCTCGGCCACAGGCTCCAAAGTAACCAGGGTTCCAGGCCTGCAGCACCGGGTAGGTCCCACACTCTTTTGATCAGTTTTTCCTAGTGATTGAATGAAATCATTCATTAAAACACTGGATCACATATCTGTTGACTTAAAAGTCAGCTTCTTTTGTAAGGATTGTGTAGCCTTGAGAAAGGGGCTCAACTTCACCTCAAAAGTAAGAGTGCTGATTCTCTGTGGAAATTCAGTCCAGAAACTCTTCCCTTTCAGGGAATAATGGCAAACTTAAAGGTTCATAAGAGCATTGTTGGGGCCAGTGAGACGGCTGGGGGGGGGGGGGCTAAAAGCACATGCCAGAGGATTGACATGGACAGGTCTACTTTTCACTTTGAAATGTGTCTGGAACTACTGATGAGAGTTTCTATACCCACCCATTTCTGTCCCCACACTACTGATGTGGGCACCACTTCTGCCCCTGGATATTGAAAAAAAAAATTGTAATTTTTGTCACCTAATCTCTGATTCTCACGCAGCAACAGAAACTGGTTGGAGTCATGTGGGCTTCAAAGCAAGACCAAGATGCAGTGAAATGATGAAAACCGGATTCTCTTTAGCAGCCCCCATTAAAAGCTGTTGGGAAAATCCACACCCCGTGAGCGCTTTATGATCTCAGTTTGACTAGTACTTTGTTTCTTCTGATTCACTTTGCCAGGAGGTGTTGCTTTCAAGAAAATGAAAATTAGATTGGCACACAAGATACAGTGATCACAAAGTATGCTGGTACTGGATGGACCAAGTCTAATTAATGGTTCTCTTCCCTTTAAGCTCAGAGCTCTGTGGAGCATATTCTTAAACAACATTCAAAGGTTAGAATATTTTCAGATAAGCAAATTCTCTCCCTTTCCTCTTTCTAGACTGGAGCATTTTCATGTTTTCCAAAACTATATTTCATCCTAACCAACCCTCCTCCCATGATGTAGTCTCCAGGATAAATTCTGTACAAACAGCGAATCCACCTTATTAAAGGATCATGACTTTAATAAGCATAGGCACTAATGAACACTGACTTTGACCTCCATAATCCACAGTGTTCCAGGGGGTTGTACCCACCGTTGAGATGTTCATAATGTAAAATTTATGCATGATGGGCTTCAGTGGCAGACACTTGCAACACACGTTGTCTTAAAAATAAACTCTCTGTTCTTCAGGCAAAGGTGTCAGAAGCAGAGATGCTTGTTCTGACAAACAGGTGAAAGGAGAAATGGATGCAGAGAACCCAGCTCAGAGCCAAGCCTAGCACGGACTCTTCCCGGCCTCCATCCTTTCCTTTCCCTCACATTAGTACCTTCCATCATAGCACCCAGTGCCCAGCAGCTACTTGAAAAACAAGTCAACAACTGCCATTGTCAGCAGAGTCTGGGGCCCTCACTCTGGACTGTAACTGTGAACGTGGCGGTGCAGTAAGAACAATCAGAAACCCAGCTGATTGGAGTTTTGTTTTGTAAGTTGAC